>JAUTBX010128170.1:0-10212 GCA_032361465.1 Lepetodrilus tevnianus | reverse complement strand
ATTTGATCCAGGTCTAGATGTTAGCAAGTTATGAGATGAAAGGCTATTTGTGTACACTTACTGGCGAGTGGGATCCCACAGGATCGTCCTGAAATAAGGAGAACAATGTTTTAATATTATGAAAATAATTTTTAGTAATCAAAGGGATCATTTTCAATTAAACTAGTCAATTAAATTTTGTCCACGCAATATTATTAGAGATATAAAATCAATGACATTTTTTTTAAACACAATTTTTGGTTACTAGAATAATGTAAAAACAATGAAACAACTTATTGTTTATTCCAATAAAGACCCTAGAGATCTTGTGGCAATATTGCATTATGCATTTCCATATAGTGGATTGTGTGTCGCGTGACAGAGGTGAAATACAAATTATGTACATCATTTAGTTGTATATGTATTTACACTGTAACATGCCAATTACAATGAATAAAAGTTTGGAGGAAAAAAAACAAACAAAATCTTTGTATTTTGGGACAGATCCATTGACTGTACAATGTACAAATGCCAAACAGGCACAACAAACAAGAAACATATTACAAAGATACATGAATAGATAGATATATGAAATAGATGCACCTACCTTTGTTTTGAAGGTATGTATATAGAGAGGCAGTGTGAGAACTTAACATGACTCTAAGCATTGTCCTGCGGTGCACGGCACAGGAGCAGAATCAGATGGTCCTGGCCACCCAGTTATAGGATATATTGAAAGAAGAGACCGATACAATGGCCACATGGGCCGGTACACAGAAGCTGTGAACAACAGCTGAACAATACAATGGCTGTCCCACAACGCAGACAAACGTGAAGACTCGTGTCCAGGCACTGTGCTGACTATTACCATCTGGAACAAGATCTGACATGGGTGTAGTGAAGTGAAAACATCAGAGTTGTGAGTTCAATCTCATGCAACAAGATCAATGTAAAACAGAAACAAAAACATGCCATTGCTCAGAACAAAGTCTTCTGTAGTTGCATTCACTTGGCGGAAGATCATGGACCTCGTCTTGATGTAGCTCTTCCTTTCTCTCCTTCAGCAACATCTCATCACACTGCTCCAACTGTTCATCAGTGCATCATGCAGTTGTAACTGAAAGACCCTCAAGACTTGGGTCAACATTCAACATGCACTGCTCAGCAGAACACTCTTGTGTCTTCTGACGATCAAGAGCAAGATCTAAACCAAAGGGTCAACCAATATATATTGACACACTCAGTTAGGATCATCTAGCTACATCCTTTAACGGACCATGGCGTTAGATTCATGCAGCATTTACTAAATCTTGCTGTTCTTCCAGAGACGATTTGGTTGGTTAGTCGTGAAACTCAAAAAGAAAGAAATCTAGCTATAGTGCCATGAGTGCGCTGGCATTTCATGCACACTGCTGAAATCAAGAGATCCAACTAGAACGACAACCAATACTTAATATGAAAACATCAGTATAACATATGTGATGCCAAATGCATGGACATTACTGCAACAATTCAACAACTGCTGTGCCTTCTAACCAACCCATGCAAGGTGTATGGTAAACTTTATCATTCAGCTAGTGCATTAGCCCATTTAGGTAAGGTGCCAATTCTCATTTTTGTTCAAGATGCAGTAGTGAGACACAAGATGGTCCCAGATGCTAGTCACCACAGACTGACTGACCTGGCCGAGGAGTGACCACTTGGGTTGGCCCAACGGTCTGGCGCTTCACTGGGTTTGCACTCACTGCAGGAAATATACAGGAAGGCATTTTACATTGTCTACACCTATTCCAATGGCATTCATATTTTTTAATAATGTGTTTATTGTTATTTTAAAAATGTAATACATATATTTGATAACATAGAATACGGTAGACAATTTGTTTTCTAAATCTATATGTATTTTTTAAATTATTTTTAGAATAATTTTTCATTTTCTTTCTCTCTCTCTTGTATTCCCAAATTAGATACATGTAATTATAATAAAGTAACACAATTCCATTAGGGTTTGTTAATATAAACTCAAGTATGTTTTTCCACTTACAGGCATTGAACACGCCACCAAGAGCGTTCTTGATCGGTTTTCCCAAATTGGCAAATTTGGCCGCACTGGCTGAATAGGTGTTAGCAGGGGTACTTGCAACACTCCTAAGTTCATTCATGTCAGCCTTGCCAACCCCGATAGTAAAGATCTTCACACCAGCATTCTTAAGAGCATTGGCTTCAGCAACGAAACTTGCCGCGTTGAGATTGGTTTTAGTGTCGGTGATTATGATGACTCCGTTGGGAATATTTGCTCGGTCACCTTTAGCCTGTTTAAAGACTTGGGTCCGAACGAGATTCAAAGCCGCTCCAGCATTAGCCTTGGGCAGTCTGTATTTAGGGTGTATGAATCTGCCGATGGCACTCAATAATTTGGCTTTTTTGGTGTGTGTATTGAGGTGGAACATAGCAGTGGCTCGCCTGCCGTAGTTGACCAGAGCAACTCTGACAGACCCGGCATTGACATCTGCATTGCTGAGTAGATCCTTAACGAATGGCATTAAGTTCTTACGAATCTCTTTGGGCTTGGCCAGTTTACTCATTTGGAAAACAATAGCAATATCTGCCTCTCCACTATCTGAAATAGGCCAGAGTGAAATGAAGACACCTGATAGTTTTACAGAACTTCATGGAAATACAGACACAATTAGTGAATGATATTTATGAAAAGTTTATGACGAACTATAATTTTAAAGACATTATGACCATGATGACAAGGAATTGATTGACAAAAGACAACTGAGAATATTTTATGTTGAATCTATTTTCGATAGATCCACTACAAGCACTACTACTGGTAGGTCAAGCAAAGGTCAACTGATGGCAAATATTTCACCGTTTGGATTAATGGTAAAAAATAAGATGATGAATTTTCCGGTGCCATAATGATAACACATGACCATCTCCTGGTGGTTGTGCCATCGAAACAGACAAATTCATAGTCTTTTGTATCTCTTTTAAAGATATGTCAAAAAGTGACCATTTCCCCTCAATCTACCAATGACAGTGCCAATGGTTGATCTATTGATCCATCAATAGTACAGATCCAGCAATGACAGCTGAGATGTACATGAATGGCCTAAGCAAGAAGAGTACTCACTAGCAAGAGTTAAAGGCTCATCAGCGCCTGGTGTGTCCTCTGAAATAAGCAGCACAGATTCCATGATACTAAAGTATACCCTCATTACATTACTACCACTTAATGCATAGAGCAAGACACATACAACAGTTGTATCCCAAGTGTAGCATGAAGCATCCAACAGTATAACATTAAGGATCACCATTGCATAGTATTAATTGTAGAACATTGAGATGTAAAAATTAGTATGTTGCATCAAACAACAAGATATTCATCCATCCAGTAGAAGACAGTCAAAGAAGAAATATGGCATGCTTCAATCAGGAACAAACCTCCTTGTTGTCTATTGCTATGAGGTACAGTTAGTATGATATTAAACATGAGGTAAACATTTATTTGCCAAACTAATCAATTGTGGAATACTTGTGGCATTGTTTCAGTTGAGATACTGCCTACTGAAAAACCTCTCTGAATGAGAGATAGCTGCCTTCAGGAACACAGTCTATAGAAATGTAAGCAATGAAAGAGCTAGGAACAATGCTAGTGGGATAGAGTGTACCCCAAAGTGTAGGATTAGCACAATTGCTCCTACTGAACCTTACTGTAGAGGGCTTTATCATTGCACCCATTCCTGTCCACAACCTATGTAGTGTTACACAGGTAGGTGATAAGTATACAGTACTGTCATTGGTGTCACCCATTTTGCCAAGATCTGACGTCCATTTGAATGGTGCTTTCTGGATGACTTTGCCCTTGGAGTTCTCATGGCACTACCGGTATTCTGGTCATTGACCACCAGTAAGAGACTTTGATGGAAGCAATGGTGAGACGATGAAAGACTCCAAAGAGGAAGATAATTTTCTTTTGTGGAGGTGGACACGACTGCTTACTTGCAGATTGTTCATTTACAGAAGTAACTTTGACATTTTTGGTGATAATAAAGCGAAGAATGTGGTCAAAATGTCACACAGCTGAAACGGGTGTAGTATGTTGAGGACAATGAAATGATTACAGAAATGGAAGACAAAACAATTACGAAATAAGTTCAGAGTTCATATGACCTACATGCAAATTCTAGTATTTAGAATTGCCATTAATTACTCCAAACTGATATCCATAATTCATATTTAGTTAGTAGAAGAATGGGCTAAACAATGTCAAACTCAGTTATTATTGTCATAAATTATTGATTTGAACTGAAAACAAATGCAACCATTTGAAAATCTGTAAAATTGGTCAAGCAGTCAAGGGTATTCATGTACAAGATGAAAGTAACTTTGAAGCAGAGAGGTAGGTTTTCAGGTGAATAGCAAATACTCTCACAGCATATGTCATATACTTAAGGAAATTGAAAGGATAATCTTTGCACAATTATTATTACTTCTATATATCAAATTTGATTTCAACAAGCAGCACTTTTAAGACTAATTTAATTAAATGTTGTCTCTTTGAATTTGAGAGACTTGAAGCTATAATATTTTTTTTGTATCAATTAAAAAATCTTTAAACATATAATTAGTTGCTGCCAGGTGGTTGATTTCATCCCTAGTGAGTAGAATACAAACATCTCCACTGAAATAAAACATACACTGTATACTAAAGTACATACATACATAGAGTTTTACCACACAAAAACAACAAGAAAATTACCTGGATTTCCACCTCCAATTCCAGGTCCAATTGCCACTGTAATGAAAATATATTAAATTACTAACAATAGAACTTCTTTTAAAAAGTAATTAAATTGTGGAACACAGCAACTGCATTATTGCTACATGAATGATTGAATTATGGTTTAATTCTAATTGCAACAAATAATAATAATAATAATAATAATAATAATAATACATGTAATAATACTAATAATACTAATAATAATATTAATAAAAAGAAATATAAAAGAAATAATAATATTTTTTATTTTTTTTAAAAATAATAATGTGCCAAATCCAATATAGCCTATAAGGCATGTTAAAAGCACTATATTATTACCCCCAGTCAATGGAGCGGCTTGCTCTCAGTGTTCTCAACTCCCTGGGGAGTATACACATAGTGCTTCTCCTAATACTTCATAGTACAACGATATGTAACTACTCATGAGGTTGAATCTGCTCTACACAAATGGTAATTTTTTTAATACTACAAAGAACATGGTACATGAATATCACTTACAAGGTTGAATCTGCTCTACAATCTCGTCCCTGGCAGTGGAAAGCTCGTCAAAGTTGTCGAGGTCATAGTAGTTGACGCCTGATGCGATGGCCTCCAGTTCATCGGGGAACTCCAGGTTGACGCCAAGACTGTAGACCAACGCTCCGGATGTCTGCAGAGCCGTCGCCGCCTGGATGGTGCCCGAGACCTCCACGTTGGAGCTGGTGTCCGTCACCATGATGACCATATTGGGCACCGAGGCGCGGTCGCCGGATCCAGCGGTGAACATCCGCTGTCGGACCAGGTTGAGACCAGCAGCGGAGTTGGCCTGAGGTGGAAATACATGACCGCTGTCAGTGTGATCCTCTGTGAAGGTGATGGTTATTATATTGCAGGAAGTAGCATTGGGATATGTTTCATCTGCAGGAAAATAGTACGTCCACAATAGTTTCAAATCAGTTTGATTTTCTCTTGACATTTGGCAGATACAGATAATTTTATCAGTGAAATAAACTATTTTGATAAAATATCAAAACTTAAAAGCATATAGATCTTGGGTTCTGTTCCACAGAACAACCGTATTGCTGAGAGAACTGCACTGTCAATATATGCTTGCTTGTTCTGTGGAATAGGACTGATGGAGATGCGCAATGAGTCAAAGCAATGAGTCTTTCCATTATTCAGGAAATGCTTATTATAATAATTATTCAAAAGAATATCCATATTTTTTATTTGGTCATCAAACCTGTGCGTCTCGGTAGTTGTAGTTGATCTTGTCGATACTGTTGAAGACTTCCTTTTTGGTGGCGTACTGGTTCAGGTTGAAGATGGTGAAGGCATCGTTCCCGTAGACGGCCGCCCCCACGCGCACCGCGCCCGAGTCGATGTTTGCCCTGGAGACCGTGGCCTTGAGGAAGTTCTGCACCTGGCTGAACGCATTCCGTGTGATTCCACTGGAGAAGTGGAGCAGGAATACCAGGTCCAGCTCTGAACCTGTAACAGTGATGTATACAGTATAGTGCTTTATTTTAATATTAGATTATTTCTAGATTAGTGAAAAATCATCCTTCTCGGGGAAGTTATATCAAAATCATATGCACTTGCCACTGGATATCAAATTATTATTTTCTTGTAATTTGTATTTTTATGTAATATTATTTGATATTATATAATATACGTAATACAGTAATACCATTATATGATAGTAAAAATAACTCTTAAAAAGTAATTATATATCAAATCAAAATTCTGTATATTACTTATAGAGTTATTTTTACTATAGTATATTATCCTGTGATCAACATATGCCTGACCTTTGACCCGTTGTAAATATGAAAGTAGAACTTACTTTCGTTATGATTTGACTTCTACAACAATAGTTATCAAACTCTATATCCCGTATGCTAACTACATGTATGTGTGTTTTATTTGTATCTTTATACCGATGAGCATCATCCTATTTCTCAGTGTTATCCTTGGCATTTGTGACATCATCACATGTTTACAAAATAAGCGTAAATGATGTAAATGATGTAAATGTTGTAAAACCGAAACTTAGCTAAGGGAGATAACTAGTCAAACGTATTGTGTACAGTAAGATTGATAGTGTTCGAACCAAGAATGTTGCTGTCGTATTTATAAACACGATGTGCATTGTGATTTTTACATATATACTAGTATAGAAATTTAAATATGGTATCACATATGATTTCATCAGAGTATATGGAATTAGCCATTGGTATTAATTATGTGAACAGAGTCCTATTAGCTATACCTAATTAGTACTACTTAATTATAAGAACAATTAACAGAATAGTAATACCTGAACTGCACCAGAAAACTTCGGTTAAATTGGTTTAAAGAAGGGGATTGCCAAGATAGACAATGTGAACATATTAATTTTGTAATCAGTAAGTCATACCGTTAATAGATCCACTGACACCGCCGAGGTTCTCCTTGCCGCCTGCAAAGAAACATTGCAAGTTGGTGATCATGTTATAATAGTCTCATGATGCAAAGATGAATGCAATCACCCGCATATCACCCTTAAATTCACTACTCATCCAGATTTTCGCAAATTCAAATCAAATGTTAAATACCGAATACCGTATGTAACCAAGTATCCTGTGTATTTGCGAAATCTCCCAGGTTTCCTGAACAGCCAATTTAACGGATATCTCAAGATGGAACTTTAGCAGCTGTTTGCATACTGTTTACAAATAATGAATTATTTAAATGAGAAGTTCTGCCCACTGCTGCCCGCCCAATCTTTCATAACCCATATTTATATGATTGTATAAACCACATGATAACTATATACATGTGTACATAATAATTGCAAGGGTTTCTGATAAGTACGTACATAGTATAGAATACACCACATCACTCATGAAGGACAGATCTGCAATGTCGTCGATCAGGAACTTGTTGTCGTCGGCTGGCTCTGTGACCAGGTTGTCGATCTCCTTCTCCTTCTTCACTCCGACTCCGACAACCACAACCTTGACGCCGGTGGCCTTCAGCTTCTTGGCCTCCCTCATGGACTTCTTGGCCTTGGCCTGGGAGTTTCCGGAAGTCAGAAGGAGGACGAACTTCTCCACGTTTTCCCGACCTGACCTGAACAGCCTCTGGGCCATGCTCAGCGACTTGGAGAAGTCACGTCGTCCGGTTTCGTGTGGCGCTGACAAGATGGCTTTCTGGACAGCATTAAGGGTTCTATGCCGATCCATCGGGAACCTGGCGTGAAAAGGAAGGTCAAGAACGCATAATAGGTGTGTACCTTTGAATAAACGAAGAACTTAATTTAAAAACAAACTTTTTACAGACCCAAATAAAAAAGTGTAGATCCTCGTTACTCCAAGCAATTAAGAGCATGCGATTTATATGATGTATACATTTTCATTAACATTATCAAAACAATTTTCCGTTCAATAATATTTGAGGGAGTTAATCTACATTTATGTTGTTCTCGACCCATCATTGAAACACCGAACTTGATGTCTGCTAAAATGTGTCAAATTTGACGGATGTTAAGTAAGCATACTGGTCGGGTTTTCGTGGATGTTCTCCAACATGAACTGCAGTGGAGTGGACGACACTATAAAGTATCACAAGTCGCATGAATTATTCGTAACGCTGTAAGGCCTCCAAGGTCTCCAAAAACAAATATTACTAAATAAATACACTCGACACATACTGCTTAATTGTATATTGTTGTTGTTGATGATGTTGATGATGATGATGATGTTGTTGTTGTTTTTACCTGAATTTTGCCTTAGAACTGGCACTGACTAGGCCAATTCTGACATTCCCAGTGTCAACACTGGCAAACTCAACAACGTCGGCAGCGAATTGTCTGAGAGCCTGGAAGTCGACCGCGGAGGCAGCACTGTCCAACACAATCACGATGTCTAGCTTGGACTGTCCACAGCCTACAGCACGTGTAAACGCAAGATGTACAGTATATAGCGACACACAGTAAATAGAAGCACTAAGCATGTTTCTGATGCGCTGACTGTACCGTGGCAATGCAGTTATCATGCTTGATGTGTCAGTACCAACCGGTGCTCGCAAGTCTACAGAAACATTCAGCGCTAAGGATATAAGTGAAGGAATCTTGGAAGCGGCTCTAAACACAAATTTAAAAGAAACATGAATAAAACATGCATCTATCCAGTCTGAACATTCAACTTGCTGGAAGCTACACTAGATAGCATAAAACAGCCGTGAATTACTAGCGATCTAGCGATATAGTATTGAGATTAATATGATACGATAAATGATTTAAACATCTTATTGCAGTAAATGCAAAGTCTATAGTGTATAAGCCAGACAGGCTTGTATATTATATTATATTGTAGGACATGGGTGAAATAAATATGCATTATATTTACTCAGTACATCATTTCACATACAGGTGTACCATACAACAATTAATATTTAACCGGGATAAAAATGGAATTTACCAATTAATGTACCCGAGTCGTCTGCTCATAAATAATATACACTACCGCATATTAAAACTCATGCTAACGTCAACACTGAAATTACGTCGAGTATATTTTGACTCACCTGAAATTCCATTTGGTACAACTGGTAACGTCCCCTCAGGAAATTTATCTAAAATGAAAACATAGAAATATTGTTATACAATAAATGTAATTTAATGTTCATATTTTCTTTATGACTAATAATAAATAGATAACCTGTGTTCTACGATCATCAACATGCATTGCAATAATAACGGCACACTATGTATAATTTATAATCAGATACTAGACATTATATAGCATGACGATACACACTTAAAGTAAAAAAACTTATTAGCTGATAAACGTAACAAATTGCACACACGAAGTAGTACAACATTATCTAAATACAAGATGCCACATATAAATATAGAATGAACTTACTCTCCTGAGCTAGACAGGCAGCCAGGACACCTAATATCACAGTAAGTAGATGGCGACACATGGTAGCCATAGCAACCTGAAAAAATGAATTCACAATAAATAAACGACAATGTCCAATGACTCCATAATTAAATTGAAAATAATATATACACTTTACGCTCTCAATACTGTTAGTGGACGCTTTTTCAACTACCTTAATCGTCGCCAAAATCAATTCGATAACAATAGAATGTATTATATGTAAACTGCGAGAAGCGGACGTAAAACTACCATCCGGCAGTTATCAATGTGTGTTCGGATAGTATCAGGTTTTCCACTGTTGGTGGACGTTTTTTCAACCTCAATCGTCGCCAACTTTAGTTCAATGGCATTGGAATTTCTAATATGTAAATTGTGGGAAGCGGACGTAAAACTACCATCCGGCAGTTAGCAGTGTGTATTCAGATATTATCACGTGTTCATTCATTGATGTTATATAGAGAATCTCACCCAAGTGTCTTGGAATATCAAATATATCAACACGAGTCGTGAAAGTTATTAAATCCGAGG
>JAUTBX010128159.1:0-10212 GCA_032361465.1 Lepetodrilus tevnianus | reverse complement strand
CAGATATCCGGAAATTCAGTTATCCGCACGATTTTACCGGGAACGCAACTGACCGGATAAACGGGGGTCGACTGTACCACCAACTACATTGTACCATCAAGAAATGGTTACATTACTACAGCGTTCAGTCTGTAGAAAGTTCTCCAATCTCTCTATAGACCACAGCTAGTTCTGTCCATTAAATGCAGTCACAAAGTATTTAGTCTGTAGAAATATCTCCAATCCAATTTCTTAAAATTATTTTTATTCTTCAATTCCACTAAAAGATAAATAAATCATCGCGTGTTGGTGAGAGTCCTCGCTCACCGATAGATAAATTATTTAAGCTTGTTTATGTATGTTCATCAGATATTCGAGGTGCGCAGAGACATCCCCAACCCCTTCTACAACAGCCAGACCCCTGTGCAGGAAGAGACTGATGTCAGCATGGACACCGAGATGCCCGACGCCCAGCAGGCAGATGATGACAAACAGAATGACAAACAGAATGACAAACAGAATGACAAACAGAATGACAACGACAAACAGAATGACAAACAGAATGGGTCTTGAGATGGACCGAGTCCTTGTAACATGTGCATTGTTACAGGTCCAATGATGTTCAAGCGACGTTATTGAAAACGTATTGGACCAAGGGCTCATAACATGTGCATTGGTATTGGTCCAAAGGTTATGTTACATAGAACGATCAAACTAAAACCTATGCCTTGCAAAGTCACAGATCCATGTTCATCATACACTGAGAGAATTCTACTTCTAAATATTCTGAAGTAAACATGTGTACTTTCAATGACTGTATTCAAATGCACATGCTGTGTATGGTACTGGGATGATATATGGCTACTGTTTGAAAAATAGCAATGACAATTTGTAATCATGTGCATGGTTATTTTATCAGTGCAATGATAGAAGTGTTTGGTCATTTGGTCAGGGTGCCCGGATTATCCATTGTAACAGGAAGGACATCTGTAACAACGATGTATCAGCAATGTGCTTTAACGTAATGCAGCCATCACAGATAATGCAAATCTAGAAATCTGGGGTATGTATGTTTAAGCATTTGGGTGTTTATGACTGAGCTTGTAGTATTTGAACCAGACATGAAGTTATTGCAGAGGGACATGGTTGTAGTTATATTGTGTACACACATTTCTGAGATCTGGAAGTTTTGAAGTGGCCTTATGCAAATCTATATTCCAGTAAAATAAGCTAATGTTCTGTTTATTTTTCCAAATTGTATTATGGTCAAACCTACAATTACATGTCTTGAGTATGTTGCTAGTTATGTACAAGTTATTAATTGTATGATCATTTATCGTGCATGATTGTAAGGATATAAATATTTTATCTCATTTGAAGGTAGTGTTGTGTTATTGTTACATTTTTTTACAAACTGAATGCTTGAACAGTCTACAACTTGTGATATTGATCCAGTGTATTTAGTACTACAGTAATTACATATATTGAATACAACTGGTACAACACATATCTGGAATTTTGAATATTGTAGTACATGTATCTGTATGTCCTCTTGATTAGGGCGTGATCGATTGGCGTCTTCTCGTTTTGGTAGTCTAGGAAGAGAAATGTTCACCTACACCCTGGGGCCTGTAGCGGATTGTAGCTACAATTATTGTAAGGTCAGCACTTTTTATTGTGGCGGGAGCCCAGTTACAATTATTGTAGCGCTACAATTGTTCTGAGCAACGGACCCTTGCTCTGGAGGTGGAGCGCAAGAATTTGTCTGCCAGAAGAAGAAGTCTTCTGCCGCAAAACGATCAGCAAGAAGACGTCTTCTGGAAGAAGGATCGTCAAATTGATCACTCCCTTAATTGCAGCTGGTACTCATCTTTTCTAGACAGTATGACAATCTTAATTAAAATCAGATCGTGTTTCGCTCTTTAAACATTTTACTAAACCGATATGAGCAATGTCCAAATATCTTATCGTCAAGATTCAGATCTGATTTGAATGAGATTGACAAAATTAATGAATCATTTGCTGAAAGTCGCGATAAATTGTGTAAAGTGAAATGGAGCTGAGCTAGAAAACCTTTATAGGGGTGAAACACAATCACAAGATGTTGTTTTTATATTTCCATTATGCGCTATCAAATTAAAAGGGCTATACAATTAAGTTGCTTTAACCCTCTCCCTGATGGATTAGGCACAGGCAATATGCTTTTTAGAGCCAGCATGGAGAGAGTTAAATAAGAAGTCTGTCCTGTTCACAAAAGAGGCAATCTCAATTCTGTCATTGCATACCCCCTGTTGTCTCCTGCTGATCACCAATTTGACACCATTTAGGATTATGTTCCTGTAAATTCTACATATACAGTCAGACCCCGTTATAACGGTCTCCGTTAACACGGTTTCTCCGCTTACCGGTCAACTTTTAACCAATACGGATGTCCTACTATATACTTTAAATCGATAAATGATTGATCCGATGATCCGGTTGTTTCGTTTACCGGTCAGATTTCAAAAGAAACGGAAGTGTCCGGTATACCGGGGTCTGACTGTACACTGATTAACTCTTTCTCTCTCTGTCCTCTCTCTCTCTCTCTCTCTCTCCCTATCTCTCTCTCTCTCTCTCTCTCTCTCTCTCTTTCTCTCTCTGTCCCTGAAGAGCTGTGTCTATGCCTCCAGCAGGGAGAGTGTTAAATAGAGAATTCACAACAAAGATCTGCATAATATATGCATAGATATGTTCACAAGCAGTGGTAATGTGTAGCTGCAGTTCTGTAGCTAGAGGATACTGTAACCCATACCCTTATAAAGTCTCTTATGGCCGAGCTAGCTACAGAAGTAGAGTTGAGATTTTTAGTGTTTAACGTCGCTGGTAGAGTCTACCTATCAGTCTCGTAGCTTAATTTGCTACAGCATCACAGTGAACCACATGCAATGGATATGTGTATCTTTTTTTAATTAAATGTTCAAAAATCACACTACAACTCTATTTAAGTGGCAAGTAAGTGGCAAGTAAACAGTAAAGAAGAGATCATGAGTGTAGATTAAGGGAAGTCTGTTGGAGTAAAATCGTCTCCTATTATTTATAGCAGGGTCATATTAATCATGAAACACTAGTTTGTAGTCTCGTTTTCATTACAACACCAAAATAATGGATTACGTTTTATTTTTATTTGCTCAATAAACGCTTTAAAACAATGACAAAATGGGGTAAACGAAGATTTTGCTGGATCTAGTGATGAAATGCTTTATCCGCAAGTCTACTGAAGGCGCATGCTACTTAAGATGTGGATCTAGATGGAACAGAACCAAAGGTGGAGATACCCCAAATACCCCCGTCATTTTATTATCAGATTTCGCCGATTTTATCTAGTTTTGCGTTTACCTTTGGGCGTCAATGTGATTCGTACCCGTATCTTCTTGGTGTACGGTCTTTGAACTAGCCGTTGTATTTTCTAACGTGCATCAAATTATGTCTCTTTAAAAATGTTTTAAGTTTCCTAATCTAGTGTATGTTGGTTAGGCCTATCTATCAGATTCATGATAAGATGTGATATTATCAATTTGAAATGATTCTGCTACATTCCTTATTTAGCTGCAGTTCTGTAGCTCTATGTCGTCCCGTATACTATTTTGCTATGGTTCGTCATAATAGATAGCAAACTAGTAAACGGGACGCCATAGAGCTACAGAACTGCAGTTATTCCTTATTATGCTTATGGTCATACAGTATGGATATTCAAGTATATGAATCATGTTTTGATCATTTACACGACATTTAAAACAATAGAAACAAGAGTTTCCGATTCATGTGGTTTACTTCTCTATGGTTCATCAAATGACGCGGGTAACGTAACACTGATTGTTGTATTTTACCGTTGCTAATTGCAATCATAACTCGCCTATCTTACGAGCACATTAACATTTCTACAACTAGACCACACATTGGTGCCCAGTTGTAAAATTATGTAGATGGATAAACTTCGATCGGCTGTTAACTTACAAGACTGGGAAAAAGTAGTGCTTTATTAATGTTTGTGGAACAACCTAATAAAAGCAGTACAATATTCAATAACAACGAACCCAATAAACATGTATTCTACATTAATTCAGATTAACGTTCACTCGTCCACTGTTTGCATAGTTCTTCGATTTCCAAATTGACACGTCCGACATTTAACTGATGGTTTAAGGTATTTTCGTCTTGCCAACTGCTTATATTGCTCTTTGCATATGTGCATTTAGCCCACGTGTTGTTGCCTTAGTGATTGTCATGTAGGCCTACTATGACGTTGACTTGCTGTTAAAAATGTACCATGCCGTTCCTCCTAGACAAAGAATCAAGTCTGGATCCGCCCCATCTGATATTTCTTTCTGCTATACTAGACTGGTTGTATAAGTAGTGTTCAGGCTGGACTGTACCTGTATACTATGATATACCGTATGTATACTATAGACTCTTGACACTGCTGGGCTGCCGACTGCAACAGGTGCGGCGACCAAGAAAAGAGGGTAAAACTATAGTAGTGGGTAGGTACCTTTCTTGACAGCTCATGCATATTCTTGAATGTTTAACAATAAAGTAAGCCTATTTATTAGCGGATTATTTCATAATTTGGGACTAACATAGATAATGCAAAGATTTGGCCGTTTACCTCATTAATGCACAGCTATTCTCACCTATTTATTGATCCAAGTCAAGAACACTCGACCACATTATTCATAAAATATATTCTACAAGTACTAGTATATTGGTATATTGTGTTTTACGTTTACAAAAATGGTAGTTGATGTCACCATGCTTGGCGCTCAGCATAAAGGGAAGTTTACATCAACGGGCGGTCCATCAGAGTCACCTGTGTCTGAGTGGGATGTTCTTGTTAACTACAACATTAATATTCCAAAATGGTACCAGCCGGTCTTTGCAGGTTTACTGCAATACTCGTCGCGGCGGATGTGGGTTTCCTCCTGCCATAAACTGTCAAGACGTGATATGATCCTAGTTCAAACCAACATTAGTGATATTAATGTATTATATGGCATATCGAGGAAACACGGATGTCTCGACAAGCTAAATTTCGATTGAGATAGGATTTTAATTAATTCTGCATTCTATGATGCATTGGAACTATATATCCCAACAATCGACCTGTGATTGTTCGTCATTTATTAATGGTCGTGAGTCTACATTCTTAGTAGGAATTTCTTGATAATAAATTGATATATCTACTTATTATACGGTAAGTAGATACACAATTATTATAGTAAAAAAAAAATGTAATGTAAATATATTCTCTGAATCTCTATACACGTATGAATATACGTATTGATCGTAAGCATGATATGACAGGCTACATGGTTTCACTGAGGTGATATATCTACATCTATATATTTATACTCCATCACCCATTCGCTGATTCGGAACGCATTCGTGATTTGTGAACATGGTCATTAGTTTCAAGAATCATGAAGCTAACGGGGCATTTAACATTAAACCGCCAACGACAATGGTGTTTTCCCCAAATCCTGCTTGGATGAATGCTCGTAATTTACCGCAAGGAAAAGATTTAAGTGGCTAAACATTTCCTGAACAATACGCGCAATTTCCGTTCTGGGATAAAAGCGGCAACCATGTGCCGTCACCTCGGTTTGCATTATGCCCGTAGTACGTGTTCAGCCGCAGTGCCAATGATACCAAAGTCATGACAGGTGGCAGTGGATTAGTTCAACCGATAATTGCTCTCCTCAACTAATTGTTGGCATGAAAAATATGGTATGAACAACCGAACTGTAGTGATATGAGCTGTTCGGTCGGTTAAGGTCTCGTCCAGAGTTCACTATCCCCCCTGTGAACTTCGTAAAGCTTTGCCGCCTTATAACCATGCCTTATAACCATGCCCGCTGACTGGCTTATAGGCTTACAGTCTATGGCGAACAAATGAAGTGGAACTCGGAACTGCTATATAACACTATCTGTAGGCGTTATTATTGGAGATGTTAGGTGGAACTTGCTACTCATTAAATGCGTGTGTTCGAAACATGCTGATCTTACTGTTTCGTAAACGTTAAGCTATGAACGTGGGCAGACAGTGTCTCATGTGTTAACACATACAAGGACAGCAAATTGTAATATGCATCACAAGATTACGATTTATTACTTTGTTTAATAAGTAAGTGTAACTACTAAACAATACTCCTCACGAATGCGTCTCCTCGCGAATTGTAGGGCCAATCCATTCTCTGAACGCGAGTTCCTATACATGTCCTAAAACAAATCTCGAATGCGAACCCGTTTGTTCTCGACTGGGTATGTATCAGAATTAAACAATAGACATAGTGTGGATTACACTGGAGTATTATCCCCTGGATAGATGATCGGTATAGCGTGGCGAACCCCTTACTCCGTGAAGTGGGACGAAATGCGGGACTTCGGCAGCGTCGATAGACTGGAGAATTAATCACAAGGAGTGTGTTACCCGGCAGTCGTTGCTACTGGCGACCACTTCGTTGTTAGTGAAGTAAGATGGTATCACCACTCAACTTGTAACCGACCTAATAGGTAGAGAATTGGACAGCGAAATAATCGAGGACTTGGGGAAAACATACCGAGTGGAATTTAATTATTTGTTATCAGGCGGACTGTGAAGTGACAGAATGTCACAAGTTGGGTGTTCTCGTCCTGCCAGTCAGATGAACGTCAGACTGGGGTCCGGGCTCGGGATGACCCTCCCAGAGATCCAGCACCCGCTCTCGAGAATGAGCCACCCTGGAAATATGGACCTCAGGGGTGTCTCCCAAGTGAATAACCCGGGACTGATCGGCAGGCCACTGTCTAGTGAGAAGGCCTACCCAATACGGAAAAGTACCAGTGCTTTAAGTGGGCTGGAGAAACGAGAGAGCCGCCTGAGCTTCAGAAAGGACGCCATGACACCAAAGGTTCCTCTGGACGCCATCCCTGACGGCGTGGAAGTGACGCACGGGGATCCTAGCAAAACCAGGATGCCTGTGTTCGGTAAGATGCCGTGTCTGCCTTCTCTTTCAGATTACTGATATACTGATGTAACTAGATGCCATCATGAGCATTTGTTTACCATTTATGCCTCGTAATACTATATTATTGTCATCCTGCAATTAACTATCTTCTGGTGTTGTTTTCAACATTTCACCAAGGCCAAAACATTTATCAAATAGTTCATGACAAGCAATACATGTTTTTCTGTAGTTTGCAATATCTAGTAGTACTAAGTGAGTATTATGTAACAGGGTAAAACTATGCAAAAGGAAGATAACCAAACTACATTATCCGTTGAAGCTAATACTTATTCCTGTATCTTCCTAATGATGGAATCACAATGCCAAAATAAATAAATAACAGGTGAGACGGAACAATAACTATGGTCAATATGGCAGGGTAACCAGACTGTGACAAGGCAACCAGCTGGTAGCCTATTGGTCGGCTTTATCATTACCTACAAGTTATTCAGGAACAACAGGCTGTGCTCCTTTAATTAAGAAGCTCACAGAGAGCCCCATAGCAACACGACATGAGTTCCCCATACCCCCTTGACATGCACACATGATATAGTTTATTTACATGCGACCATACTTACACAGGATTAGGCCGAGATACATAATTATTACACAGGGAGCAAATGGCATGAATGTTGTCTAAAACAAATATTTCTGATCGTATGTAATCGTTCTTTACAATCTCGAATTGTAAAGTCTCGATTGCATGCTAACACTGTGTGCCTACTTAGTTCTGGTGGGCCAAATCAAGACGTATTTATCTTGATTTCCTATCGTGTTTTCTATTATTAATACAATCCCACAAACACAGTAGGGTAAGGTAAAGAAGTATATCATTCTGACAAATATTTGTGTTAGGATTTAAACACTAGCTTTTGAACCAGTGACGTGAACTGTTTACTCTCTCATATAACACTATTCCAGCCTCTACAACACTATAATACCCTATGTTGGTCTCTCTATATACTATACCCTATGTTGGTCTCTCTATATATGCAAAACATATAGTAATATGTCCTTGTATATGTGTGTAGAACATTATACAAAGACGTGTATCTAAAACTACCAATACATACATACACGTATACTCATATATATATTTGATTTCTTTACACAAGAGATTTATTCAACCGCATCTACTATCACTGTCCTGCTAGCTTTAGTAAATCATGATTTTCATACATAAGTTATTGGATGTTTCTTCCAGACCAATATACAATATATATCTACTATTAAGTCAATATATTCTATGTGAAATAAACTTGAACGTACTGTATATTATTTTACTGTGGTCAAGGCCTATATGTTTCTCCTTTCAAAGGAGACTTGACGCTGTTATAAGCTGGTTATGAGATGTCAGGGATGACTGTGATATTCACTATATTCAGTGCATTTAAAAGTTGTCCGTCTCGTGATAATATATATCAAGCAAAAACTACAATACTATTATCTACGTGCATACCCACACAAGCATGCGTTTGTGCTTTGGTACGATGTATTATTAATTGATTGACGGACAAGCTGCCTATACTAGTAAACGTTTAGAATCATTAACTTACCCGGCATTTGAGCTTGCAACCTCTATAGTCATTAGCATTGTTAATATTTCCCCCAATAATTACCTTTCTATTTACCTACACCTCTCAGGAGGGTCATCGATTACTCCCATAACCTATGCATGTACAGTCGTTACCAGCAGTGTGTACCGTATATAGTATTGTTGTCAGTAATGTACGTCGTTTGTCAATCCGTAAATAGTTGTGTAGATTAAACAGGACACGTTTCTGTTGATAGAGTACATAAAGCTTGAAAGAAATATCATTACTCACCTTCAGAAAACAATATAGTGAATTGACACAATACTGCAACTGTTAATAGTCCTACCTTAGAAAAATAATAAAACACAGGTAACTTTGCCCACCACTTCTGTATATTTTTGTAGAAGCATTAATTACCTTCATCGACGAAATTTAGCCCGACAAGTAAGTAGATTTACGTATTAAAATTTAGCTAGAGTATTTCAAACAACTATATACCAAATAAAAATAAATAATTTAAGATTTCCATTCGGTTTTAAAGTAGTAGGTACTACGCGACCCTTCT
Source organism: Lepetodrilus tevnianus (assembly GCA_032361465.1). Lineage (NCBI taxonomy): Eukaryota > Metazoa > Mollusca > Gastropoda > Lepetellida > Lepetodrilidae > Lepetodrilus > Lepetodrilus tevnianus. Next base: position 1,111 of record JAUTBX010128159.1, on the reverse strand, counting down.
TTAGTCCAATGTGACCATATAATTCCATGCGTATGTATGTTATTCAGTTTCAAATCACAGTCATTTCCAATTCCAAACTTAAGTCAATTGTATTGTTTAACCCTCTTCTCATACATACAACAGGTAGTAGTTGTCTATTGCGTCTAGCTCAAGGTCGATTGGCGTTTCAATATAATATAGTCGGTATTCAAGCAAACCACAAAGGGTTGATCTTGTACACCCACTCTCAATATCTCTGTGATACAATAGCTCAACTCGATCCAGCTTTACCAAATAGCAGGTGGGTCTCCTTGTAAGGGTAATACCGTCGCTACAGGACGGAACAGAATAGATCTTCATGGCGTGTTTTAACATTGACGATTTCCATTCAGCAAGAAAAGAAAACGAACTCATACACGATCAAATTCTCGACTGCATTAATATGATGTTCCGCGAGGCACCCACGGTGCTTTCATAATACGCGTCTTATATCACGGAGGCTTTTATTAAGTCCGGTTATGAACTATAATGCAATATGACCGGGGGTGCAATATGTTGCAACTTGCAATATACTTGCAATATAGCAACGTAATTCATCACTGCCAGAGTGACTACTCCGGGTGTCTGTGTCATTCACAGAGTGCAGCCGTGACCCAAGCATCAGTGGAATTGTTATCCTTATGAATATATTCATTGGATATTGAGTTGTCAGGATATTAAAAGAAGAAAGTGGTTTTGTATAGAGTATAGGTTCTATATTTTTAGGAACTCGTCGATCATTCATTGTCGTTCTTAATGGAGGGTTCTGTAACGTGGACAAAAGGTTTATGTATTTATATATTTAAAATGGAACTGATATGAGAAATTGAAGTCAATGGTTTGTGACCAAGCTATTGTTTATATACACTTCTCTATAACTGTCAGGGTTTATACACAATCAGCTAAAGCACTATAAAGATCAGGAATTTCATGGGTTATCTATACAGTCCAATATCGGTCGTTAGGTCGACAAAACGATGTTCATGTACAACAATGCAAACTAGTAGCTTAGTATGAGTGAGTGTGTGTGTGTGTGTGTGTGTGTGTGTGTGTGTGTGTGGAGTGTGTGTGTGTGTGTGTGTATGTGTGTGTG
>JAUTBX010128137.1:0-10212 GCA_032361465.1 Lepetodrilus tevnianus | reverse complement strand
GTTAATCGTTACTTCTGGTATAAACCACGGCTTTTAACCTTAACCTGGGTGTACAACGAGTTACGGTCTAGTGGAGGAAGCTAGGAGGTGCGCACAGCAGGCAACCATCTAGTCACAGTAATAGTTAGTTTTCCTGGAAGGTAGTAAAACTATCTAACTCAATTAAGAGATACACGTATATCAATGTATTCGCTGGTTACAAATGTCTGATAAGAAAATGTTTGAATATCGTTGTATCCCAGTGGAGAGTTCTACAGCCAATAAAATGGACGTCTGGTTGGATGCTATACTGATGACTGATACACAAAGTGCAGTAGGTTCTGCTATTACCCACTCCAGTCAGAATCATATAATTATGGTAGTTCACAAGAATAGTGGGTGCTAATAGTATTCTACTTGTGATACTCTTCCGCATTTACGTTAATTGGAATGTCACAGACAGAATCCAAGACTAATGGATCATATGCTCTAATGTAAAGTTGCACAATATGAAGGAACAAGACCAATATATAAGTGATAGATATAGTTATTACCTAAATGTTATTTATGTTAATCATTTATATGTGTTTAATTAGGATTCCTGACTTCCAGTGGATGTTTTCTTTTCTTCTCACTCATTCACTCGCTTCCCATCCACCCCAATCCATCCCCTCACCCCCACTCCTTCCCACAACCCAGACCCTACAAAAACAGACATGCACAGTTGTACATAGTGTTTATACATTAAATAATTACCGGTTGTCTGTTTAGTCTAGTTTTGAAAGTAAGTACACTCTGTATACAAAACACCTGTAAAAGTGTACACTCATATACTAACCCAAGCAAGTTAACGGAAGTGTAATTTTGTTTAACCCATATTTCCACTCACCAGAAAGACGCAGATCATTAGACACATACAAATAGACACGTGTATGTTTTCAAAGACAGACATTCTCAACATTCTCCGTACTCGAGATGCCGATGTCTCATGTACACGGTACAGAATGGCGTAGAATGACATGACAACATATTTAATTGCAGTATTGTATCAAGTGAAGACGGTCACTGGGTAGGGGAGTTACGACTTCCTGCGAGAACACTGTTCTTAAAGGTATACAGCAAATGGACTGTTCTTGGCAGACTGTCAAGGAGGTCCACAGACTGGCAGTGCTCTCAGTAAAGCAGTGACTGTGAACACACTTGTGATTGCAGAGGAACACCTCCCGGCGGTCAAGGGGGAATTGCAATTAATATTCCCACTTCACGCTGCTGGGACGACTTGGACTGAATATCTTTGACGCAAGGAGTTCGTAACTGCATTTATGAGCAAAAATCGACAGCCGGGGGGCGCGAAGTGTTTGTTTGAAGCCGACCAAATATCGTCCCATGTCTAAGAGAGTTGGAGTTTCACTGGGAAATAGATATTGATTGATCGAGGTATGAAGGTTCGCCCCGGTGATCTGATTGCCGAAGACTCGCGAGACAACGTCCGTGGCTTCAGCACGCGTCATTACATCTTCAATGTCCTCTTATTGGACAATGTAACGCCAGTCTGCGCATCAAAGGTGAACAACTACAAAGAGACGGGCACCAGTTACCTGGACTTTCTGTCTCTGTATGGGCAGATTGCTACTTTGTGAGTCACTTACACGGATGCTAATAAATCACAATGCTTAACTAATTAAATCACGCAGTGGGCTTTTCATGCAGTGGGACAAAGGTGGCTCATTAGAAGTGGAATTGGAACTAAATTGGGAAGGAGACAGTTATTAAAAGTCAAAGGACATAACCTGGCATACGATCATCTAACTGGAGGCAGTCGAGGAAGCATATCTCATATTGTACAGTGCTTGTAATGTTCGATTGCCTATATCTGTGGTGTTTGATTGCCGAGGAGAAACGTATTAACTTTTAGGTAAGTGATTTAAAAAGTATTTGAAGATGGAATCCGCCGTTTGAGCTTCCTTGGTTGGAGGATTTGTCTTTCTTGTGCAATATATATCCTTTCAATCTTGGCCTACTTGGAAACCTGTGACATTATAGACTTAAGAAGGCGGCTTTTAATCTGTCAGCCGATATCAAGTAAAGAGCATCATTTTGCATTCACGCAGGACACTTAGCCATCAGCTTTCAAGTTCACCACAGAATAGAGAGGAAATTTGTTAACTTGGCTCCAAGTTTCAACAAACATTATTGCTGGATTTGTGAACGACGTGTAGTTCTATTGGTGGCAATCCAAGGCAAGTCCTGAAGTCATAGATCGAAGATCAGAGACGGCTGCGGGCCATTTGGAGGTATCGACCTGACCAACCGAGACTAAATAGGCAGTCAAGTACGGTAGCAGGAGCATCAACAGCTTTTTTCGCAGCTTTTAAGTAACAGAAGTGAATGGGGAATTACTGACTTGATTTTTTGACCAAACAGAACATTGGAGAAGAGTTTAAAGAAAGAAAAAGCGTTGTCATTTTGTGTTTCAAAGGAGCATGACTCTGCCCGGATTGGTCTGCTGACTGGGGCAAGCTGTAACACCGGCAGCGCTGTAGTCGGGACGCTGTACCGAGTTAATATTGAACACACTGAACAGAAGGAAGTTGTGACACATAGTCAGTATATTAGACTGACAGCTACCTTTCCACAATGACCTGGTAATGCGAAGAGCTACAACTGTAACCTTTACATACCGCTCAGCGATGGAAGTATACTCTGTGAATGCGGAACATGTAGGGGGTTAATTTGATATACTGGCAATCCGTCTGCGGAGCGAGGACCTATGAAGTGTTAAACCAGTTTATGGCCTGTTGTTATTTGATATTCCAGGATTGTGTTCGTGCCCTGTGTTAGTGCCGCACACCAGTGTTACAGCGAGTTCTCTCACAGTGACTTACGCATTGCACCACTCCTTGCATTGAGAATACATTTTTAAAATAGCTAAGATAGTAATACAATTGTGTGCATCAACTACAATCCGAAAATAAATTGGTGTGAAAGAAAAAATATGCCTTTGTGCGGTTAATGAGGCTAATGTTATAAGTTTTACATCTTCACAGCGAGTAAGGTTTGAAATATTCTGAAAGAAAGGAGGATACACATATTTAAGTAGAAACATGGCAATCTTGTAAAGACATTACTGGAGACTGGCAGAGCACGACTGTAGACACTACGGACTACAAGCAGGAGGTGTGTATCTACTCCCCTGGATGTCTATTGATGGTCTGGTAGAACAAACACTGACTACACGTGGCCTAACGGCGACGACTGCTGACTGTAGTCGGGTATAGTAATTGGAAATCCTCATTCAGCTTGAATTGGTGACCTGCTACCTTCTTTCAACAGTGGCAACGTGTCTTGGACGGAATTGAAGCGATCGTGTGGCCTCAGAAAGAACTCACAGCCACAAGTTCACGTGATCCACTCTATCTCAGAAAGAAGTCCAGCGCAGAGGCATATTTGAAAACTCAATACGTGTTCCCTTGTACTGAAATCGTTTGATTTGTTGTGCGGGAGGGGAAAAAAGTTGTGTAAATACAATATTTGCGGTTTGCCTCTGCGGCTATCATCATTAACACTGAGTGGTATTAGTGTGATCTCTCAGCTGGAAAACTGCAATGAGTGCATCGTAATTATTAGCGGAGTCCCGGTCGATACTGCTCCACATCAGACCTCATAGGGGTCAGGGGTCAACTCTTAGAGTAATTAGGACCTGCTAGCTCAAATTGAGCTCCCCTCGGCTGAGGATCCGAGTATGTAAAGGAAAGGTCACAATAACGTTCGCTCAGTGGTGATTTAGTCCTTTCACACTGAAACTATTTAGCCTCCTATAGACCTAATTGCCAGAAAGCCTCCAAGCCTCACTGGGACTCGCACCGCTCCATACTTCCCAGTAAAACCAACACAAGCGGGCAATTCATTGACAAACCATCAGCACGCTAGGGAAGATACCAACTATATTGAATTATACAATCTGGAAATACCGGTACTTTCGCATTATTTATTGGCAATTTGTATCATGTTATAACTGGAATTTGGCGTGACAAGGGTCAATTATTGGTGGAAGCTGCTGTGCTTAATTTGGAAGACATACAAGGGTTCAGCCATCCTGGAGTGAGAGTTTGTATCCATATTCATCAGAACAACATTACGTACAGATATAATCTGCGGGATCGATAGTCGGAACGTTTAAAGCCAAATCCGTGACGTCGTATCCTGAATGTGCTACGTGTATTCTCCAGTGTATTCGTAGCTACATGTAACTTGTTATCGGAGATGTGAAGTGTAGATTGGTGTTGATGTTTCTACACTTGGATGAATTCACTTGGCCTCGACAAAGATAGATGACTCTCCTAGCCAATGGTGCCAGCGCAGCCGCGAGCTTAACCGGACTCTACAACTGAGCTACTTCGTCCCTGCCTGTGAAGTTTACCTGTCGCAGAGACATGCCGTCCCCCATCCTCCTCATCTGGGTGCTCCTCTCCGTCCTCGTGGCCGGGACCTGCACCTTCAGCTTCCTCCAACCCTTCTGGTTGCTGCACAATGACTTCACTCACGCATTCGGCATGATCAGCTACTGCTTCGGCGATACGAGGTTCATGAAGTCTCGTGAGGTGTGCAAATTCTACGGCGGAAGTTTCAGCATGGGTCGAGTTCCGGTGCGGGCGTGGCAAGCTTCCTGTGTGCTGTACGGGGGAGGATGCGGACTCATCAGTCTCAGCGCATTCGTGTCTGTTTGCGTCACGTGTCTTCCACAGGATTACCAGAAGTCTATGACCAGGATTGTCGGCTACGTTCAAACCGTGGCAGGTAAATATATGAATGTCAATGTATAGCAATGCTAAGCTGATTGGCCTCCAAGTTCGTGGAACGCTCAGCTACCACACTGCATGCCATGTCTTCTCTCATAGAATTCAAACAGCGCATAGTCATCTAATTTCTTTAGGACCTAACAAAATATGGTATCATATATGAATGAGAATATGTTCTGGCATAATGTGATAGATGCAGTTCAGAGTGCTTCCGGACTGGGATAACATTCATCAGGATTATCCCTGACACCGAATGTCTCCAATGTCATGTTGATATCGTTGAAGGTTGGATTATTCCTCTGTGCATCGAATTTATCTGTTATACGTGTAAAGATAATTGATTACTTTAAAGTGTCCGAATATATACGCACATGTAGTTGGTATTGTCTAATGTTGACTGCTCTATCGAATGTCACCATTTCAAACATGTCAATCTGACTCCGTATTACGTATGACTGCAGTTGACTGAACTTTGAGTTGTGCGTATAAACAACGTGGCAAGTTTTGCCAATATTATTCCATGAATTATTTAAAGTAAATTATCCAACCTGACTAATAATAGCGTGAGACAGAATCCACTAACGTACAATCATTTCTTCGCTAAATGAGTGTTCAAAGAAACTGGATAAACCTCGAAACTGACAACATTACACGTTGTTTTCATATCGACTGCTTGTTTGTATTAACAGCACTTCTTTATCAATGGTTAGTGACCAACATATCAGCTCATATTCCCAGCTGTCCTATCTAATTTCCACTCAAGTGTTATCGCAAAGAATAACCCATTCACATGGATAAGGTGAAATCAACGTGTGTTGTCATTAATGAGTTAGGGAAATACGCTGTTATGTCGTGTGTCTTCAACGTTACAATTTCTCTCTCTCCCTCTCCCTCTATCTCCCTCTCTCTCTCCCTCTCCCTCTCTCTCCCTCTCTCTCTCTCTCCCTCTCTCTCTCTCCCTCCCTCTCTCGCTCTGTGGACTTGTGAAGTTAGTTACTAGGTGCTAAATAAACCCACCAGAAAACACGTCCCTTGGTGCTAGTAGGAGCCATGAAGATATATGTACAATTAGTTCTCTTCACTGAATATTATACATGACGATCTTGATAACTTACCTAATCATTGCACTGTGAATCTGTAGGTATTATAATATAATATAAATAATACTGTACTTAGTACATAGCACCTAATATCCACCCGAAGGTGGCCAATGGTGCCTACCAGAGGCTGTCTATACAGGGTTCATCTGATAGTATTCACACTAATTCATGTGTCTGTGTGTACCTATTGGAAATACTTTCTCTTAACAAGAGAACACCACTGCTCAATTCCTCAGCTGACAGCAGAACTACTTCACTTTTATGTGAAGAAATGTGTAGTTCCATGGTATCGGTTTCGTGATAACGCCACAAGAAGGCAATCCATCAGCTTTGTGGAGATACCGCTGCCTACTTACATTGCATAATGGATGTATCATGCCTACAGTTAACTTGACTAGAATCAGTGGCTGTACAATCGTCCTCAGTCTGCACACCATCAGCTCTTTGCAGCACAAATTAAATTGATAAATTGATTATTCATTGTACGGACATATCGCCGTCAATAAAGATAGAATTGATAGTAACGTGCAGCAAATCACCGAGATAGATTAATTGGATAAACGGATGACGACTCTCTGGAAGAAAGGGCAAGTCTTGCGTCTTTAGGAATGCGCTTAACCGGGACTTTGTATCACGCAAACATTTATCAAATTTACAGCCTATTATTATTGGAATGGATTTGGTTTCGTATTCTACAGCATTCCTTCTGGCATCAACACGCCTGTCCAGGTTCTGGGTGCTGCGACTCGCGTGCAGCAGAGTGGTCCTGGATTATGGCATGTTCAGATTGCATGCCACTTGAGCACGGATGGAATCGTGAAGTCCGGTTTGTGCCCAAGCGGAGAGAGGGAACCTGGGACAATATGAGAGAAAATAAACAATTATCGATAACAGCCATTTTTTAAAATCAATAAGGTTAAGTAGGTAGCACTTATTTTATTCGAATACCTTGTCTGATAAGCAGCGAGGTTAGTTTCCGTGACAGCTGTTGTAATTCACGTGCCATACTTTACTAATAACTCCCGGCCAAGATGATCGAGATTTAAATGACCTTGAAATGACACGTGACCTTGAAAAGTGTAGCTCCTGGCACGGTTTAAGCTCATCACAGTGAAATAACACTGCATCTGGCAGTGTTCCGAGTTCGGCAATGTACATAACACAGTTACCCTGCTTCATGCTCTCTACGAAGCACATGCAACCTGCTGTTTCAATCTCAAACCTGTTTTTTTTTACGAAGATTACCGCGATCATGTCAGGACACAGGAATTCCTGTAGTGCCATTAGTAAACTATGTGGGCGCTGCACTATGTTACGTAACTATGTGGGCGCTGCACTATGTTACGTAGAACACACCGCGAAAACTAAGTTATTGATAGGAAACCCAGTGAATAATACATTCAAATCACATTACTTGTCAAGACTTACACTGTACATAGCTCAAGTATGTCTTACTTTACACTGTAATACTATGTTGAATGATATCCTATTCAGACCATTACTGACTGCAAGTCAGCTGGATTTTTTATAAGTCGATTAAAGAACCAACCACAACCAATTATATCTGTTGGATAGCGAGGTGTGTTCAATGGTGTTGAAGCTAATTCAATTTCAGTAGTAATTACCAGTTTATTTGAAAAGGATTTCGCAATTGCTTTTGCAAATCAATATCACCCGGCCAGGGACAAAATGAAGAGCTATTAAAAATAGTTATCACTATTACATTTTGTTTTTGAATGAAACTTACTTGGAAATTCAATGTGCGGCTTCCGAGTGTGTGATCAAATATTCTAATATCGTAATTCGATATTATTGACACTGTGGTCTTCCGATTGAAGAAACATGTAGATTTAATCCATCAGGTAGTGTCCTCTTTGAAATTCTATTCGTCGTGGACTTGCTTTTTTCAGCCAATTTGATGTGTCGGACTGTAATGGTTTTTATTGAATTACTTTGTATAACGCTGTCGGTCAAAGGATAGATTTACGACGTGACAATAGTGTTCAATCCTAGACTATGGTCCGTGTCGAATACTTGTGGTGTCCTATTCGAGGGGAAACTTTCAAAGAATGAAAACGGCACACTTGTGTTCAATTTACAGTTAACGAATAGCACCAACTTATTATAGGATTATTTAGGAAGGTGCACAATGGGATCGACCATTTCAATGTCGATAAATACATAAAATAGAGCTCGTATGTGTTCTTGTCCATACCAGACTGTATCTCTTGTATACTATATTGTATACGGACCTTGCAGCAATCTCCTAGATCTTCCCGATGTCTTAGATGCAATAAATCCCGACTTTCATCTTAACAACGTCATTTGACATTGCAGGCCTAGCTACGGAATGGGTTCAGTCCTATCTCTAAGGAAGATACTAAATTATTTTCACAGATATCATCTTTACGGAGAACGCTGAATTCTCAAAGGACTTATGCTAGACCCCATACTTTTCAACTTTTTACTTAGCCAGGAAATAAGATAAATGGTTTATCTGTACTGAGGCGATACCCAACCACACCGACAAACATACATTTAAAAGTATGACACTTGTGTATAAAACGGCGTAACTCTTAGCTCCAGATTTAGCATACACCATTGGCTGCACAAGCTGGGCTTCAGGCTACCTTCAAGTTACCCAGATCCTCAAGTTATGTAGTCTTAATGTCATTGACGAACTATGGGTCCATAACGGTTAGGCGCTTAAGTGATATCCGTAGAAAGGAATTGAATTGTCTACATGTGGTTCGAGGCGCATGTTTAGAACAGCCTTTCGTAAAACTCTCGTATCTACTGTGGTAGCACGTTGTCATATCGCAAGTGTACGGCCGTTTTATGAGATCACTACGAGAACGCTACGAAAGCAGTATATTATCGGGTGCCCAGGATATTTACTCTCGTCTTCCAGACACGTTGCGGATAATGTTCTAGCTACACCAGGTACTTAAATGTTAACTACAACCCACCAGGAATACCGGTTGTAAGATCGTGAAACCCAAAACATCCTTGTTGAATATACAAAAGTTACGAATACGTTTGTAGAATATTGGTTTTCCAGATTTGGAGCAGTCGTTTGCATAATGCCACCGTGCAACAGCAGGAGTAGGGCCTATAATACATCTCGCAGCTCTGAAGTCTTAACTCTAGAAGTCTTGTTAAGCAAGCTTATTACCAGAAGAATTGACATGCTCAATACGGTCCTCATCAGTGGCTTTCACTGGAGAACGCATCAGCATGAATTAGATCACCCTCATGAGTTTGCTCGTGAATGCATTCAAGTGCCAGATGAACATGTCCACGATTGTTATGCTTTGGAATCTCATGTATGCTGGACAGTTGACCTTTCTGATGCATTTGTCTCAGTCTTTATCCCACTGTGAACCTGTGTTAGACAAGCTACTTCTGGCTGTTGATGAGAAACAGTGAGATCAAAGGGAGCTAATAGGCGATTATGTGTTATTTACGTCGGGTATTTTCTGCCTTGTCTGTTGGAATGGAATGAGATGTTTGCTTACAAAGCTGGCAGGTTAGAGTGTTGAAGGCGATTCCTCGAGTCTGATATTATCCACTTGGCTACATCGAAATCATCGCTGCACTGAAGGCTTGTTTTGTAACGAGGAATTACTTCCCTCTGTAATGGCGGAAGGCGCAGCCAATTAGGTCGCTTGGCTACGTTAATTCGCTGCGGGGATGCTCACATTTGCTGCCGGGCAGCGTTTATTGGCTGCGGGACGGACGAAATCTCGTGATTTCACGTCTTTCATACAAACTAGGGGTCAACCACTAGCTTTTCATGAAGTCGCGCTCGTAGCGACGTTGTTTCAAACAACGACGGTGTCACCTTAGAGCGGAGCCCCGGGGCTTCACATCAAAGTCAAGCAAGCTTATTAAGCCAGTGACAGAACATCGCCTTAGTGCGTCTGCGCGTTATTATGGAACCTTACGGCTCGCACTAATTGTATTTATTTTGCTTACAACGCAATTTGTTGGACTTAATAGCTAGACTGTCGATGTCATACTGTCGTGAATAACGCGCTACCCATTACACATTTAATCGCACCGCTCTTTTATGTGTCGGTATAAAGGATGAAAGCTTCATCCCACCATCAGTGTAATACTGGCCATATCGTCCTGACACACGGATAAATCCAGTAAATGGAAAACTAATGCCAACATATTTTGGCACAATTTGGAGTAGAGCTCTCGTAGAATCCTAAGAGTACCTCCATAGTTACTTGTCCCGGTATCCATAGAAATGGGTACTGGCGAAAACGTCCAAGCGCCAAAACGTCCAAAACTGAGTTGGCGAAAACGTCCAAATTTGGCGAAAA
>JAUTBX010128093.1:0-10216 GCA_032361465.1 Lepetodrilus tevnianus | reverse complement strand
TTATATATATTTGTATATTTCTTATTGTTCTATCGACGAACCCTAATTATGTGAACAAAGCACCATATTACGTGTGTGTGTGTGTGTGTGTGTGTGTGTGTGTGTGTGTGTCTGTCTGTGTGTGTGTGTGTGTGTGTGTGTGTGTGTATGTATGTGTGTGTGTGTTTGTGTGTGTGTGTGTGTGTGTGTGTATGTGTGCGTGTGTGTGTGTGTGTGTGTGAGAGAGAGAGTGAGTGAGAGAGAGTATGTGTATGCTTGCCTGCCTACAGTTCACCAAAGGACAATTGTAACATGAATATATATAGATCCACGTGCACCTGTAGTAGGCCTATTGCTAATGCAACTTCAAACATCGTATACTATTGTATTCCATTTAATTGTAAATGTATCAAAAGTCGAGTTTATATCAGTATTCATGATTAGACATAAAGACCAAATTAATCATTTAAAAAGGTATAAAAATAAACTAATCCTCAGGCATTGTTGTAAATAATGATCATTTATCTAGCGACATAACCAACATGCTGGAACTCGGCGCTATATAAATAGATGATATTATTATATTATTATAATATATAACATATATAATATGTTTAAAGCATAATTAAAAATAATAACAAACAAATCGGTAATTTAAAGCAATAACACATTATATGTGTAGATGATCTGCAGCTTTCTATATGTCTGTGACATAAACGGTATCAATCATGCTTCCTCAAGTTCCTGTATGCATTCATGCACATGTTCTGCGTGACATTCCTTCTAAAGTTTAGCATATAATTATTTACTATTATGTGTGGAATGTTTTCGCTGTTCGTAGAACAATAATGTCAAATGTCTTCTAATTTGAGCATGACTAGTTCAATAATAAATACATACATTATGCATAAACTATTACAATTAACAATAGTGTTTGAGCATTCTATTGTCTTCGCTAAAATCTACATGAGACAGTGAATACGTATAAATTACGTAGTGTATAAATAACGAAACATGTCTGACACATCGACACCTAAAACCCGTGTATGCGTAGTATGGCCATTCGTTACTAATGGTGTATTGAGTTAACTGACAATTCGCATTTACTAGTTGCACATTACACCAGCCTACTTCATATCCGTGCAATGCGTGTATACATACTATAGTCGTTAATACTATTCATAATTATCAGAAATGTATTGCAATATGCAGATAATTATAAAAAAGTATTAAACATAACAGAAAGTACAATGGCTTAAATAATAGTATCGTTCTCTCTCTCTCTCTCTCTCTCTCTCTCTCTCTCTCTCTCTCTCTCTCTCTCTCTCTCTCTCTCTCTCTCTCTCTCTCCCTCGCATATATCTGGCATGCAATCCTTCGTTTTCATATGCATATGATTAACAACATATGCACACACATGCATGCGACTAATTGGCAGTATGTGATTATTTGAAATAAGTGGGTAGGCCTATATCTTCGTTGTTCTTCTTCAGCCTACGAAAATATCGTCCGCTGGTAAATGTATTTTCACATGTTTGTTGAGGTGGTCTTTTCTTGTGAAGGCCTTCTGACAGTTTGCGCACACGTACGGTCGCTCTCCTGTGTGAATCCGTCGATGTCGGGTGAGCTCCTCGTTGCGTATGAAGGCCTTTTTACATCCGGGCACCTGGCACACGAATGGACGCTCCCCTGAAACGTGGACAATGTCGTTGATAATTAATATGGCGGGTTTTGTTATGGTATAATTGCACGTGCACATGTACATGCATGTACAGGCCTCGGTGTTAAGAAATCTTTCTGAGACTGAGGACAATTCCATCCGCATCTCGAAGGTGTGTTAATAAATTATCACGTAAATTATCATGTAAATTATCACGTACAACTGGAGGTGAAAGTGGAATCGTATTCAGAAAAGTTTCGTGATTTACCTCAGCGCTGTACACTAACTTATTAACTGGTTAACCTTTCTCTGCTGATAGTATAGTGAAATCATGATAATACGAGAAATTACTCGTAATATGAACATATTTCCGATGCAATGTATCATGGCGTAATGTTCAATGATTTGCAAATAGTAAATATAGATAGACTACGTGGAATAGGGACTAATAATTATTATTATTCGAGTCAAAGCTACTTTTTGTTCGTGCATATTAAATTACAAACATTACTCAAACTGTTAATATGAAATCTTGAAAATGTATTGTATATTTATTTTAGTTAGTTGTATTAATACAACTTCAATATATTGGATTTGTCAATGAAGTCTATGCATTATCATGCAGAATTAGCATGCACGAATTAATTAAGTTGTCCATAAACTTTATATTTGGTTTATACTTCCTTTAGATAAACACATTACAATGTATTTGTATTTATTTAGGATATCTTGCTACGGATATCATGTTGAGAACGCCCAAATACAACACATATCTAATTCAAACGTACACATTCATAATACTAGGCTATATCAAGTTGTGTATACCCTTCGTCCAAGCAAACAACGTTGCCATATAAATTAATACACAAATATATCAATAAATGGGCCACGGGTCAAATATAATGGCACGGAGCAAAGAAATACATTTTGACTTTTACGACTACAAGCTGTGATGACCTTCTGTTAAAAGAAACCGATTCAACCACACCCTATAATCAAATCTTGTAAAACCAGCTAGCATTAGGCACGTTCGATATTCATGGATGGGTTGGGCGTGAATTTTGAATAAACAAACATTGACCTCTCTTATAAATAGGAAACGAATTAGAAAAAGAAAACTGTATAGCGTGGGATTTTGGTCAATTATATATTTCTGAAGTATATTCAAACGTAGGCTATATGTATTATTATTAATAGTAGTAATATAATACGGGTAGTATTAGTATTAGCTATAATAGTAATAGCAGTAGTAGTAGTAGTAGTAATAGTAGTAGTAGTAGTAGTAGTAGTAGTATACGATAGTAGAAGTACCGGGTATATACCGGTAGTTATATTCTTAATTATGTTTTCGTATAGACATACATTTACAGGAAATCAACAATAGGTTTGCCAAGCCCATTTACCAAAGTCTAACTTAGTGTGTTTTTTATTTGATTTTTATTTTGTTTTGTTTTTGTTTTGTTAGTAAATAACTACTTACATTCAACGTGAGTAATTACTACTGGTACAGTCAGACCCCTGTATAGCGGACACTTCCGTTTTTGTTAAAATCTGATCAGTAAGGGAAACAACCGGATCATCGGATCAATCATTCATCGATTTAAAGTATATAGTAGGTAATCCGTATTGGTTAAAAGTTGACCGGTAAGCGGAGAAACCGTGTTAACGGATACCGTTATAACGAGGTCTGACTGTATAACAGTGTATGAAACTACCTGATTCCTGTTCAATCTAAATTGATCTCGATGCCATATAATTGATAATAACGCGTTTACCTTTAACTTAATTTGAGATTGCATGTGTTAACGAACAATAATATTTTTTGAAACAGAATGGTGCATACATGACATGCATTTGCACTATTTGAGTGTATGTACAGGTAGTTTTCACAAGTTGGGTTTGTCATACTCTTACTAATAGACTAGTCGTAGTATCATCTGTGAAAGGAAATCCTGAAGTACAATTAGATTAGTGCAAGAATCTTGAAAACCGCTCTAAACCACATTTATTTTATTTAATTAGACGTGCATGCGCTTAATCCTTAACTTGGTTCGTTTCCGCCAGCCTCTATCAGGATTACAAACCGGAGAGAGAGAGAGAGAGAGAAAAACACGGTATTAAGAGCTGCAATTAATTTCGTACAGATTATCTGCTAGCTTTGATAAATTTCCTTTTGTTTAAAATTACATTTGATTTTTTAGGTAGCAGGTGACAAGCAACTATATGCTTCAAAGTAGTCGTAACTATATGACATGTACTAACACTTTGCCATGTTTGCTCTAATTTGTAATGTTGGCTTAATAACCTTAAAGGGCAATAGTTATACTGTAGTGATACTGTTTTTCTCTTCTTTTTACCTGTATGTATTCGTATATGTCCCAGTAACTGTCCTCTATTGCTGCATGTAATTACACAATACGGACATCTGAACACTCTGGTCCTGATCTTGAACCGATCCTGAATTATCTGCATATCCGGCGACTTAGCCGTAGGGGACATCTCTGCCGTGGGTGAGTTGTCTTCCCCCGGAAGGACATGCACCGGGGACACACAGTTCCTGGAATTGGTAGTCATCCTGAGATCTTCAGGTTGCTCGTTTCCGAAGTCCCACCTCGGAACATTCGAAAACGAAAGCTGGGATTCGAACATACGGCTCCGTGAGGTATGGCAATTGCCGTCAAGAGCTAAGGTTTTGCGAGGCCGGTTTTGCAATGTCTTCAAACGCATTTCCTGCTCTGGTCTGGAATCGTTGAAGGATGGTTCGTGGATGGCGCATCTGCACGTACAGGTGCATGACGATGAGACCGCAGTTGGTTTCGGTGGCGATTCCCAAAGAAGCACCGACAGAGTTAATTGATCTGGTTCGAACCCGGGCATTCGATTTTCAGAGCTAACACGATGCGAATCCCGGATCAAGACTCGCGGAGAAAATACTCGTGGGAACCGGACCACCGCCATTTCCGCGGGAAACGTCTCTGAAGGAATGATACATTTCTTCAATTCCAGTCCAATTAAGACTCCAAATGCGATCACATGACAAAAGTGGGTGGATGTATTTTAACAGTTTCTTTACACGTAGAAACCAACATAACGTTACTAGTACAGGACAATGTCACGGGAGTTGTTCCCACTGCCGTAAACCCGCGTGTTTGCAGAAGCTAGGACGAGAGTGTTGGTTCTCAAATAAGCTGCCTTTGAGTCGGTTCATATCAAGTCTTCTTGCTACGCGGCTGTGTTTCCTATGCGCTGCTTAAATAGCAAGGCAATGAATTAGCGATGTTCGCGCCCACTTCTTTACACATCGGTCTCCACGTGTGACCACATCATAGCGGTTGTATTGAAAACTTCTACCGTATATAGTTTTATATATTCAGAACATCATGGGGTATCATAACCCAGGGATATCTCAGCACTGTGTATAGTCCGTGACTTGGATAAACGCTAATAATAAACAACACTGTATATGGTATCTTTCACTGAAGCTATCAGTATATGACGGGTGGCTGATCTCGACAATGCATTGGGGTGGGGTGGAGGTGCTGAATTCGGATAAACGGTAATAATAAACAACATACGCTATAATAGAAGGTATCTTGACTGTTACTATTACTATTACTATATGACTGATGGCGGATTTCGACAGTTTGGTTGGTGGTGTTGAAGAGAAGGGTGGGGTTGGTGGTGGTGTGGATGGGTGGTGATGTGGGTGATCAAACTACCGGTATATTTCAGTTTATTTATTCTCATAAGACACATTACGTGACATACAGAACATGTCAAGATCAGGTGTAGTGAAATACAACTCCGTTGCAAAATATCTTTACAATTGTAAGTTCTTTGTTTGGTCAAGCGTGGAAAGCGAGGTATGGATTTAATTTGTATCACACCCTATGTCCATTTCAGTGCATACCATGTTTTTATTGTAAACAATGTCCACGGTTCGATGGGTGAAGTGTACGATATAAGTATGTATATAAAAGGTACGAGTTTTACACAATCACGGTTTGTTGACATATGTTATGGTCAGACGTATTTTGCTTGAACATTTTATTTGTTTACACAGTCTCTGGTGCATTTAGCCACGAGTTATATGTTCCGCATCGCTCAATGATGTTCAATAGTTTAATATGAGCTGTTTTATTTTTTATTTGCTTACACATCTATCTCGAGATAACTACTAATAATACAATATGAACGTATTGAAAGCCAGTGGGATATGCGGAAACTGTAGCTTATTGGCCACTATACCTGTGTAGACAAATCAAATGTGCATATATACTTTCATGTAGCATTTGTTTGACTATCAGATAATTATGTCAATAAATCGTGAGTGGATGTCTATAGTATGGTACTATTTAAAGTAGGAAACACGTTATAGGGTGCGCATGTCTTGAGGACTAAACAAGTGTGGGGGTGGGTGCAGGTGGGGGTTGGGTGTGAGGGTGAGGGGGTGAGGGGGTTTGCGTGCGAGAGAGAGAATAGGACATGCACAGCGTGTGAGAAAGAGATAGCTTAATTTACACGGTACATGACGCTACAGTATTGCCCCGGTCAATGAATAAATGTTCACTCATTTCACCTTCTCAACTCCCTGGGGAGTATACATTATGACATAGATGCATTTGTTCCTAAACTCTAATGACTCTGGAGTCTGAAAATGATATAGTTCCTGTGTGTAGTGTAGTGCAATTATATACATCAGCTTGAGATACAATGCATCAGGGGCAATAGAGGTTGTCTCATATTATACCGATTCAACATGTGCACTTTAAGCAAATGTGGCCCATCATAGGACAGCTTTAGAGACATTGGACGGAAAGAATAACGTCAAGGCAGTATCCCCTCCAATGTTTTATGTGGACCATGTATAGATTTAGCACGGTTCTAGACGACCAACATTCACAACACAATGCATTACATGTACACGTTACTCGATGAACACTTACGCAATACAACAGCTCAGTTAGTTTGGTTATAGATAACAATTATGTACTATAATGTGACTTGTTAATATTAATATATTCATCAAAAGAAAACAAATAAAAAACAATATCCTGCAATTATAATAATATCCATAACGTAGCACTCATCTCGCTTAAAATACAAATCTTCAAAATCAACTGGTTCACTGTAATTCTTGAGTGCAATATTGAAATTAATTTCAATTCGAATAAAATAATATACAACCAAATGCATATATATTTATCAACCGTAACATCTAATTCAATATATTAGAATGACATCCTCTTTATGGCCAGGATCCAAACAGCATTTCCATCCATTCGTCGTCCTCTTCCTCAGTATTATGCTCTTTGGATGGCATGTCTCCTCGGAAAGGATGTTCGAGTCCTATCTCAGATGGCCCATTCTGAACGGCTGGTTCGTCCGACGCGAGTACATGAGCTTTAGTGGCTATGAAGGTGGGTACCCTGGAAGGTAAAGGGAATATGTATGAATTCACCCTCTACCGGCAGACTGTATTATTCAGCGGCATTATTGTTACATGTGGAGCGAAGAAGATTACTAGTGGGAGAGGATGACATGAATCATATCCATGTACAACGCAAGCGTCCTCGTACTTTGACTATAACAATTAAGTATGGTATTTTTCAACAGTATAAACATAAATTAGAAACACTCCAATAAAATAGAAGTATATATTATTAAAGAAATGGTAATGCATTTATGAGAATAAATTATGTTCTGTTCTGTTCGGTTTAAAATAAATATGTGTTTATGGTCTTCAGGGTCTATTTTCGAAACATTCTTACGATCTTCTTAGGCTAAGAATGTGCGTAACATTTCCATTGCCCTACTATATGAATCGTAAAAGTGTCGTACGATCGTAATCTTGAACGTTTCTAGAATACGCCCCCAATCGCAACACAACCCAGTATTTAAAAAAACCCACAAAAAAACATATATACATGTACTATATAAACTTGCCCTACATATACCTCCATAATACTTATTACATGCTATTTATAATATTAAAACCTACTGACATATTAATATACGGATACTCCCTATTTGGTCTTTAATCAATCATTCTCCCAGAATTTTTTAACATTGAAGTTGATTGGGTGTTAAGCAATCTGACTAATTAGTTTGCTCTAAGCGTAATGTATCTATTTTTATCACATAGTTCAATGGCTAGTACATTAACTGTTAGTTGCTAAATGGCACGTTCCCCGGGTTCATTAATTACCTTTAGCATATATTTGCACGTAGTCTCATAAAGTATTCTTTTTCAATATTAAAATTATTAGCGAAATGAAATACAACCAATGCATTAGATGGTATTTAACATTAACAGCCCTGTTACGAATAGTTTTAAGCAACATCAGCCTTGTGACACAAATATATATATATATATATATATATCCCCATTACATTCCGATTAAACTCGTGTTCGCGAGCATCTGGCATTCTTTGAAAAATAGGGCTACATGTATAGCCTACACATGCTTGCATCAAAGTATTTGAAATTATCACTTGAATACTGATCTGGGACTCGCGCTCAATGGATATTAAGTTAAGATAATAGATTGACCTAAAACTTCCTTGCCTGACCTCTGACTTCCGGCATGCATTTCACGAAAGTGTCGAACTCTAGTCATGACGTAAATCAAGGCCGCGCTTTTACTATATAAGACGGACATGGCGTAAGCCCATATTTATGCGTGGACTACGTGTTATAAACCACTAATATGTTGGAATCTGTCGTCACGAAAGTCAGTGTCGCATATGTGTGATTTACTGGCCAGTAAGTTGTTGTAAATGATAATTCCACTTTATTTGACAAGTACAACATCTAACACTTCAAATAAATTCAGTGTTATCCCTAAGAGTTTTATTTTCTTACATGTGTAAGGCTACACGTTGAATGACAGCCTAGTTTAAATTAACTGGGCAGATTCAGTTCAGATCCATAGCATGTGACTTAACGTCATATCCTGTCTGGCATTTTCAAGCCAGTGAAGTTATGTATTTTGCTTGACTACTATGAAAGGGAATTTTGCAATAAGGAATGTTTGCTGGTATTTGACACACTGGTTCAATAGCTATGCTGAAATATGTTAAAATCATAGTTATCACGGATGGTTGACCTGTATAATGGACAAACACATTTCGATCTGAAACTATTTACTCTTGATTTATCGACCCCAAAGTTGTTATTTATTAATGTACATGTTCCCCAACACTCGATAGATATAAGACAAAACAATAATATTGTATATGAATTAAAAGGGAACGTTCCGCTAATTATCTTGCGGTGGAAAGGTTTTTGGAAGTACATGTACACAAATATGATTGTGTGCATGTCAAGTGAATGTACTTTGCAGTTGTAGCTATAAGAACTAGTTCAACATAACCACATATAGCTATCTGTGATATTATGCTTAACACTGTCGCCTATGGGATTGTATTTGATGGTTTATAACCTACAGGTACAAGTTCGGCCTGCATTTCATGAAAGGATCGGTCTCTAGTCATGGCGTAAATCAGAGCCTACGCGTGGATAACAGGTATGACCCTTTCATGACCTCTGACTTCCGGTCGGTATCCACTTACCCTTTGTATTCTTTCAGCACATCTGTCTTGCATTCTACCACTTGGAAGGTTCCAGAGCAGCCCTTGCCCACAGTCCACTCGGTGGCGTTGTGGTGGTAGTGAGTCCAGGTGCGGAGACCATCGACATCATCATTGATCTGCATAACAAGAATACCGTAGTAGTAATGTATAGCAAAGCAACGAGAAGAACAATGATGTTGTTATGGATGATGATACCCGGGAAAATAATAATAATAATGATACTACAACTACACTATTACTACTACTACTACTACTACTACTACTACTACTACTACTACTACAACTTCTATTATTATTACTACTAATAATAATACTGCTGCGCGTTCGGTGTTCAACATAACATTTAGATGGTGTCAATTTACGATTGACACTTCTGAATTACAAACAGAATTATAATATTAACACAAATGTATCAAACGCAATTCTTGATTGTGCTACAAATATATATATATATATATATATATATATATAGACACATTCTTGAAAGTACATTCTTAATACATTAATAGTGTATATATATGTAAGTAATAGAATAACGTGTACATTAGAGCTACGTGCATGTTTAGAAATTAAAATGATTGTTTTTATATAGTATAATATAACCTATAAATACTATAATAACATTCATAAAATTAGCACACGAAGGTTTAATAAATATAGCTTCTTATCCACGAGAAAATACACAAATTCCACATTATTTCATATCAAATAGTTCGTATCTTAATAGCATGTATAAGTTGGATTCTTACATAGATTATACTTTACCTAATGCCTGTATAGTAATACTATACATTTGCTAATGTACATATGTGCTATAACACATGTATCAATAATGTCTATAAACGTGTGTTGTGTGTGTAAAGTATGGACATGTGGTATCCATAACATGTAATATATTATGTCGTACTGTTTATGATTGCCTATTTATTTAGTATACTTTTCTAAAAGCTAAATTTGCAAATCGCATGTGTAGATATAGCA
>JAUTBX010128092.1:1943-20098 GCA_032361465.1 Lepetodrilus tevnianus | reverse complement strand
TCGTTTCTCGAAGCTCTCTTAGCCGCCAAGGGACCATAGCACTCTCTTAGCAATGTATTAGCTATCGGCAAAGAGAGCGCTATGGTCCCTATGCAGCTAAGAGAGCTTCGAGAAACGATACCCTGGCCTATATAATAACCCATAGCACAGGAAGCAGGCCCATATAATAACCCGTAGCAGTGGCTCCTTACAATTTAGCCCCACATTACTCACAATATTGTTACATTTTACTGACAATTTTTTCATTCACTGTAAGTTACTAACACTTTATTTTTTATTTTGAGCTACACATATAGCTACAGATAATGTCAGATTACTCATAATATTTTGTACTCACAATATGGCTATTGGTTACAAATACGGCTAGAGACTACTCACAATTAAGTTACATGCACTATCTCCCAATATGGTTACAACATAATATTATGGCAACTACAGGTATTGCACTCATTGCTAGATTGTACTCATACAATTGCTACTGAAAATCCATTTAATAAATGGCTACATGCTAATTATTAATAGGTTATTAACAATATATGGCAATATATTTGCAATCTAAATTCATTAAATAATTGTTTTCCCCTAAAATATATTAATTGCTATAATTACCATGGAAATCATCCCATAATTTTAATAAATAACAATTATTCCCTTCACAAACACAAATATTATCCACTATTATCTGCCTGCCAGATAAAGTAGGAGATATGATATTCCAGTTTCTTCCCTCTCTATACTAGCGTCCCTAAAACAGCTTCCAGAATTGCAACTCTGATCAATGTGAGTCAAGCCATGAGAATGAGATATGGCAGATGACTGATTTACAAGGGATATATTTCAACAGTCAGCCGTCCTAGATGTACACGATAGAGGGGCAGGCCTGTAACGCCACTGACCCGCGGCCAGATGTATATAATAGTACGGGCTGGCAGCGGATCCTCACTTGGTCAATCTCTGATACAACACTATTGCTTGGATAATAACACCCCCTTGATTTGTTGGCCAGGAACGCCTCGTTGAAATCTTTATACGGTGCGATGTGCTACCTGATAAGCACTAGACTTGTGATACATTGATAGACCCTACTAAACACACCAGATCATTTATCATGTAACATTATGCAATAGTGTGTTTTATAGAGCGATAGTGAGCTATGAGGCCATTATAATGTGTGGATTATATAGTTTAGCATCCAAGGATTGTATAGAGGGTATAATTATTATGAGATACACTGAGATTAAATTGTAAATTTGCATTAAAGCTTCAAAATTAATCCTACATGATACTGAGGAAGGCCTTAAATTTTGTTGATAAGGATCCTGTCATATTAAGTTCTCATATTGCACAGTTTTAACTAGCGTCTAGACAGGTGAACTTAATATGACAATTGTCATGTCCATTTTGATGGTCATCAAGCACAAATTCATAAATAACGATAACAAACAAAAAAAACTCTCATAGAAAAATATATTTACAAAGAGAAATATTTGTATATTTAATTGTATTTTTTTTCTTTAATGTATTAAATTCCCATAGAAAAACAGATAGATTGATTGATTTCTTGATAAGATAAGTCACTTGAATTTTAACAAATCTTTATATTTCATTCAACATGCAGATTATTAATGACTTCTTTCTAAAATATCTTAACAAGCGTAGCCAATGAGAAATTTATTTCCTTTATTCATGTAACTGTTTGTAAAAGATGATAGTTTCATATTATTCTGAACAATGCATTAACAGTATCAGTTTTAGTTTTCTGAACATTAGAATCTGAAGTACCATGCAGCAGTATTGTAGCCGTTCATTGATCTCCTAATCATACTAATCACATTTAAGTCCAATCACCTACATCACATGAAGAAAGGAGGAAATCTAGCCGTGCTGCAATCAGATACCAGGCCTAAGTGAACAATCCCAAACAGAAGCCATATTGCCACCATCAACATGAAATCCTATAGGAAAATTTCACACTGCTAGCCAGCTTACACAAATGTGTTTGTCCCCTATGACAGAGCGAGAGAGAAAGCTGATCCTGCTTCAACATCAGATGTCCGACTCCATCCAGCTATTGTCCACCTCAACAATAAAGCAGACTGCATAGCCTTACTTTCAACCCCCCTTCCCCCCTCCTCACTCCTCTGTAGTAACAACCATACTCTCCGCTCCCACCCACATTTCTTCCACCCACCCCTACACTTTCTTATTGCCACCGATATATCAACGTCCAATCTCAATAGTGCACAGACCATCGCAATCATGCATCAACCACAGCCTTTGCCCCCCCCCCCCATTGGTACCGCTGAACCCCCCTGGCTCATACACTAGTATAACATTTCCACCTTCACCGCAGTAGACCTCATCTTAAATGACTACCAGTACGACTCCAAATCATCACCAGTAGGCCTACACCCAAAACACTCAAAATAACCACCAGTACACACAGCCAACTCGAAATAACCAATAGTACACCTGTGACACCAGATAATCATCATCATACCCACCCTGCTGACTAAATAACCATTTACCATCGCTCTGCTAAAATATACCCACTTACACCTTGAATAACCTTCACCAGAATACACCAAACCCAATAAAAATAGCCGCTAGGACACCAAATATAATTCTTCATCCACGGGTACATCAACTGTTCATCATATACTTCACATGCAACATTCATCCTTTATCTTTGGTACTAAAGGTTCATCCTATTATTGCGTACACCCATTTTCTTCCTATATGCGTTAAGCAAAAAATCATTCATTTTATACCGTAGGTACAGAAACATTGCTTGTTATCTGTCTGAGGCACAACAATGCTCACACTCTATCTGTTGTATCACTTGATCCATTATGCTCATACATTGTATTGTGATCATCACTCACAATTGACAAACGATTCATTGTAACTCAGGGAAGACTGCCAGTAATACCAATGCCAGATATACCCGTGACATCAACTGCGCCACGTTGCTTCAAATTTCTCTTACCTACAAAATCACTTCTTACGGTACGAGTTCAAATACATTGTTTAGTACAACTGCATCTATTGTTCTTCTGACAAATTGGCCAGGGCCTGGCACCTGATGTTTGAACACACAATTAAAGAAAGAGTTGAACAAGATTGAATTAAAGTACATCACAGGGATGGAGATCATGATTTCGGATGGCAAAGACAAAACAAACCAGAACTTAATCCTCTCCATTGCCCAGACACTGGTTAATTCATGGTATGCCATTACAATCAAACAAAGACCAATTGGAGTGAGGTTTGAACCCACTGAGTGCTAAATATTTGAACAAAGCCATTTCCAGATGACTTTTACTAAATTTGGCCACAACCACTGTTCGACACATTCCAATTGCGACTGAAATCTTTTCAAGCGAATAATTCTGTTTAAACAAAATTTCCCGACAACTTTGCATGTGTTTAAGCCATAAATAGGGAAATTATAATACCGTTCATTTTGTTGATATGACGCTGGTGAGGTAATGTGTTAGGTTTACTCAGTTATTGTTGTGTGTTTGGCTGCGAAGTGTCGCCATGTCATGCCTGCCAGACCGGGATTATTAACGCTTTATAATCTCTCTGTAAGCGCGACCGGACAGACCGTTTCACTCCTGTGTGGGGAATTTCACATTAAGGTTTGTTTTCACTCCGAGAGGATCATTTTCACCTCATGCAAGCTGAACACGCTATAGGTGGATGACTATGAAAAGCCAACTTTCCTAATCATCGATTGTTTTGTCTCTCCATTTTAAAGAAACACAACTAGGAACAGATTCAAATTTCAAATAATTGAAGACAATTTGAATGTTTCATCTTTGTTGGAATTTATACATCAAGAGTGTTAGACATTTTCAACAGATTACGGGACAAATTCAGGTATCAGATTTTGAAATCATGTGCTTGGGCTAGTGTGGAAATAACCATTCATGATAGAGTGGAGGAATCTCTTTACAATAAAGAAAAGTCGTAAAACATTTCATTTGGTTTCTTTGTGCAATGTCATTCAGTTATCAAATACAGTGCCTGACTGACCAGTTGGAAAACCCTAAAGCAAGATGTTAATCACATTTTGTCACAACATGTTTAAATTACTGTAGATATGGCACACTCCATATAGGAACCTGAACAATAGATTTCAGAATTATATCCATATCAAAGGATATATGTTTTTATGACATGCAAATCACATCTTGCAATGGATATATTTGGGTTTTGCTGATAGCAAATGGTTACTTACGTGTAGAAATACGATAACATCAGTCATATTTATTGTAAAGTACCCTTAACTGTTACTATTTTGAACAATAGAAATATCTCTTTATGAGGCAAGCAGCAGGACATATTGTTCACAACAATGTGACTTATTGCGATCCTAAGTCAGATATTCTGAGAACAGTAATACAGAACATTACTATCCAACATTGAGCATTATTAAGGCCACGCCCATATTTCTGTCCATTAATGTTCAAGTAAATCCAGATCTAATGTATTCAGTCTCCAATTAGTTGAGTAAATATCGCAATAATTACATTCTAAAGGCAATATTCAGTGAGATAGATCTATTTATTTGTACTTGAAATGTAACCAATCTTTAAATGACAAATGTCAACTGATCGGGAGCATGTCAATTGTAATGTTAAATGAGGATAATGATTATCCTACACGTCGATGTGAACTCAGGTGATACAGATATATCTTAGCAAATGTATTTTATGTCAACTTGCAACTTCACATCATGCCCTGATAATAATGTTTTCCTGTCTGTCAGCGCACACATAAACTACCAAAGACGTACGCGTTTGTAAATAATTTCTTGTTTTATATCAATATAGTACTTATTTATTCTTCACTCTTTTGATTTCTAAGAAAATACTTCTTCTCTCAATGCGACCAGTTTATAGGCATACTACAAGTGTCTAATATGTAGAGGGTACTACACAAGTATCTGCTAAGTAAAGGATATTAAACAAGTATCTGCTACTTAGAGCATACTCTACAAGTGTCTGTTACAAAGAAGATACTATACAAGTACATGTTATGTCAAGGATAGCACACACGGATATATGTAGAGGACACGACAATCTGGGATATTATACTACATTTTTTTCTCTACATATATTTAATGAGTAAAAGCGAGTTGAATTCGTTTCAAAACAACAAAACAACAAAAAAATATGACAGGCGGAAAGTCAGCGAAGAACACACGAAGCTCATTCTACCACATCAGCTGAATGGCTTGACAGATAGTCCTCAATTGTCTGCATTCGCTGCTAACTCACTTGATATTTGCTTTGATTGAAATACGCGTTACAGCTAACTGATAGACGACATCTTCAAGGCAGCCGCGGATCAGGAGGTATTGGCTGGACTGTGTCATGTTTGTAGAAGTCACACAGCTCAGGATGTTCAGTATAGAGACAACCAGGCACAGATACACCACCAACCACAAAAAGAAAAAAAACTAACTTCCTAGAACATTCAATATCAAAATTTCTAACCAAATTCTGCTCAAACATAAAAATACCTATTCAAATCCTAAGTTGATAATAAAATGCTATTTGTCACCTTAAACTTTCTGAATGATGTTAATAATTAATTATTATTTTAATATCACAAATATATTACAGGAATTATTTCCAGGGCAAATAATTTAACCTGTGCAGTCGATGCTGTTGTGACAATAAACATACATTGATAAGCTCACTATAATGAATTAGTATTGATAAGCAAGGTGAACACGCTACGGTAAATGTAAGAACACTAAATTTATGTATGTTCACTAAAGGTAAGCACACTAATGGTAAGGACACTAAAGGTAAGCACACTAATGGTACGTCTATTAAAGGTAAGCCTATTAGGTATGGGTGCACACTAACAGTAATCCCACTAAATGTAAAACTAGCATATTAAAGATAAGCTTATTAAGGTATGAACCACACTACAGATAAGGACACTAGATGACACTACAGGTAAGCCTGTTGAATGTAAGCACATTAAGGTAAGCCCACACTATATCAGAGACATGCATCAGTGTAAGAAAGTAGCAAGTACCCAGACCTTTCCTAGCCAGTACTGTAATGAATACAGATAGATCCTATGTTGAAGGCTGACTATGATCAACAGTGAATCTGTAACGTGGTAACACAACACTGTTTTTACAGGGTAATAGCGCACAGACAGCCATCAGTTGTAAAAGTAGGAAGCTCATCACTTCAAACAAACCAACTACCTTGTGACTATATAGATTCTCTTATCCAGAGTGGCACATAGTCTCATTCACTGATAAACCCCTCTGACCTGTACGATGATTGACAACTTACGACAGAAGGCCATAAATTCAAATTAACCTTTCACGATTCCATAAAGTTAACTGAGATTTATGGTAAGGAATTTACCAGTTTGAAAATTATGAGAAAGTTGATGAATCAGTAGAGATAATTCAGAAAGAATCATGTATACATAATACAATTTAACATGTGAACATACCTACACAATGAGAAAACCTAAACACATGACTAAAGTCTACATGATATCTAAAAAAAATATAATTTATGCAATGTAAAAAATATTTGCAATCATTGTTGGATTATTTCATATGATATCACAAATACTGTGATACAAGTTATTTAGTATGTATTGTAGTGATGTCTTATGGCTTACATACTTCTCTTGCCAACTCATTCCCGTATATTAGCACAGAGGCTGTGCTTCATGGTTAAAAGTACATAATAATAAGAAAGAATTCTTCATGATTGTGCATATTTTTTTCATTGTACATTCTAAGAAGCATCACAGCTATTTCAGTTTCACTTTGAGTGATTCCTGACATATGTCAGCAATCCTGACATATATGTCAAGAGCGAACTGATCAAAATGAGAACCTCGTGTGGATAAACTCATTTCACTGAAGCAAATATTGCAAACAACACAAAACCCTACTGCTGTTTAATATATTGCTTTCTTTTTAATTCCGGAGCGAGGCACATCTGAGAAGGCAGATTGAGTCATCACATTACTAGATACATAACTTCATTAAGGTAATGAAAACATAAATTAAAGCCATAGTTGAATGACTCGCTTTTAATAATTCAGCAGGAGGCGAATACAATTAGAGTTTGGTGCACATATACAGTCAGCCCAGACTCCATGTTGATACGTACATGTATATCAAGGGCAGATAACTGAGACGAGCGCTCAAGAATGCAGGACAATAAACTGCCATGAATGTGATATCACAGCACCTCCCTTTCTCATCCAATCAGCATGTGATATTTATCTTAATAAGCCTCAAGGTGAGGATTGGCTGAATGACGGATCACCCCATGTTGAACAATTTTGCGTTCGTCAGGATATAAGGGGCAATGATCGTTCCCGCGATCTAGAAGAGCTACGAGCCCATTTTCTCCAAGTGGTTTAAATTTACTTTTCTAATGAAATTACTTTATGCATGGCCCAGATGTTAAGCTTACATCAAGTTTTGACAAGTCGGTATGTAATAATAAGTACAAACACTATTGGCATTCACGGAGAGATTCTAAACCCATCATCGGAGCGAGCAAGCAACATTTGGCTCTGATTTGATTACAGCCACATCCTGTCAGTATTTGCCATTATCAAGTCGCCGAAATGGAAAATACTTGTTAATAAGCACGAAATACTTGGTTACGTCCCCCACTATAGCCGTGGATGTCCATCAGGGGAGGTGTAGTAGCCACGTGCTTCATGGTTTATATAGTGCTGTTAATTCACCGAAATGCTTTATACCGGATTCTATGTGAATAGGATACAAGATTTAAATTACATTTAGATATATGTATAGACATATATTCCGCTGGAATCATCAATTCAACATCTGGAATGCATAACGGTTTTATGGAACGCATTTTATCGCTTCTTAGATTTAAGACTAGAATTTGTTTTACAGTTGAACATACAAGAACATTCTTTTACTCTGTTTATATCACAGATGAAGTGCTATGACCAAAATAAATTCTTATACTGGACAAGATGTCCTTTGGTATTTACCCAAATGATTGCAACTACATGAATTTAATGGTTTACACTAAATATTTTTAAACATTTCAACATTAGCATTAAATGTAAATCACTAATGTGGCAAAGGATATATAAATGATATGAATGTACATGTAGAAGAATAGAAACGTAATCAAGAATATACAATCAGAGTAAATTCTTTGAACACTAACTTAAATACTAGCATACAATATGGTGCCATATCCTAGCAACCTCTGGTATTACAACATTCATCTCAGAGACAATTACTTGGGGACTTCCCCAAAGTCAGCACAAGCTCAGCCTTCCTAACTACTGTGAAAGTGTTGAGCCTCCTTTCTATTCAGATATTAAGATATTATTCTAAATCCATGAATAGAGAATTAAGTCTTTTATCGTTGCAATCACCCAACAAACAGCAAAATTGATGATCACAAATCCGTCGCTTCATCTAATTCTCCGGCAGAAGCTTGGTCCCAGTCTTCATTACCCATGCATTACTTGCGATGCCGTATATTACACAATTATTAATACGGGAGTTACATGCCCTTGGGGAGGAAACGAGATGGCCACAAAAGCCGACGGCATCTCTCAGCTGAATCGCTGGGCCCTGACAGCTATAAAAAGGGCAATTGTTTTGATGAGATTATTGACAAGATGATGTTGCAGTAATTCAATAACTGCGGCCTCAGTGACAATCACGATAAATGTTATGGCATGAAGGCAGGCAATCGGTAGGATTGGCATCAATAATGCAGCCAATGGAACAGGAGCTCTTATTGGGCGCGTTTTATTACGTGTAGGTATCAGAATCTCATAAGCATATATTGCTACATAATAGCCCCATAGCGAAGCCTAATGTCAATTACATTGGTCTTGTATAAACATAGTTTTAGATGATAACTAGCTGATCAGTCCTTGAGGAATTGAGTAGGAATGATTTATCCCCCGTTTTATCCCAGATTAAATGGATTGATTCAGATGCTGTCCATTTCACTTGGCTAATGTGATGATGTTCTTGATAATGAATTACAAATTACTCGCTGAATAAATGAATAAATGATGGATGTAAGAGACGCATGGCTCTGGAAATGTGAAATTAGCCCTATCAGGTTTACGAAATACAAACCAAGAGTATAAGAAAATGGAAGGGAGGTTTTATCTTGATCCATCAGTTGGAACGGGATGTTGGCAGACAAAGGAAAACACTGAATACAAGATGGATCCGTATATACACATAACATCATCGTTATTCAGCTTCTTCTCGAGATCACTTATTACATTATTTATGCACGGGTTTGAATTGATCTTCAAAAGTTTTCATTAAATCGTGATAGTTTTTACTTTATGAGCCAGCATCCCAATATTGTCCATTACTTATTCTGTTCCCATAGGATGAAGCCCTTGTACAAGGGGAGGGGGCATTACCAAGACATCCCATATGTTAGCCATAGACCATACCAGTGTAACAAATCTCTACAGCAATAACGATTACCAGTGGAGAGGCGATTACTTGCCTCAGTGCTTTAGTGGACAATAACGCCCGCCAGTAGCACAATGGAGCCTGGAAGACTGACCACAGCGCCCCCTACTGGGCAATTTGTAGCAAGACATGGGTCAAGGAGCTATGTTCTCCTTGGGATGCTATCTTCAACTCCGTGGGGTTCAATGTAAGACTTGCAACCCTTTATTTATGGAGTCTGATAATTCCAGTTCGAGTTTCAAGATGGTGGTGACATATGAAGGCTTGTATGTTTATGTGTTTATGCTTGCAGTGCCTAATGGTCACTCAGCACAGGGTTAGGTAACTCTCACTGCTTGTCATCAACATTTCAAAGCAACTGGTGTGGTAAATCAAATTAATGACAGAGAAACTGATAGAACTGCAATGGAAGTAATTGTAATACTGTTCTCAGCATCTGTCACACATTCCAAGTTACTGTTATTACAGCCATTCTTCCTTCACACTTTCTCTTAATTGGCAAATTAATCAAATGCCATGAAATTAACTAGTGTAGCTGAGAAGAAATATCGTTGAATAAGATAAATACAATATTTTATTATTGTTTATAAACACTTAATTAAAATTCATTTTATATAAACTAATTCCATTAAAAAAAATATATATATATATAATTTCTGATTTTCTACTGCTTTGATATTATGAAACTTTTCTGAGTACAATTTCATACTCAACTCAAAGTTTTGTTCACAAATTCCCATATAAAATTTGACCTTGAGTATGGAATCGTACTCAGAAAGTTTCATAATCTGGGGGCCTGATCTCAATTGATCTCTATTTATCATATTTATTCTTGCATTTTGCGATGTCATATCAGAACTTTTTCTTCCCTGAATTGTCTGTACCTAGTAGATATTCAAGGAGAACACCACCTACTTATCTATCACAGAGGAATCCCATGTCTCTACCAATGCGCCATTACATCACAACGCTGTGACTACATTCATCGCAAAATGTTCCATTACCCACATGATTGTTTTTCCAAACAGATGGTTTTCACGGAACAACCAAACATCCAAGCAATCGTATTTTTAGACCTGAGATACCTTATTTTTTCATCTGTGGAGTTGCATGTATTGGAAACTGTCAAAACACTAACGGATTCCTCTGCCAATAAACAGCTCTGATTAAGGATATGTGTGTGATTAGTTTATGGAGGAGACTGACTTATTGGACAACTTACGGGTATTTTTCCTGTCTTGTTTCGTTTTAGTACCATAGTCGTATCATTAAATTACTGGTATCTTTCCTGTCTTGGTTGTTTTTTAGTACCATAGGTAGTCATATTATTATATTACTGGTATATTTCCTGTCTTGTTTTTTACTAGTACCATAGCCATGATATTAAATTTGATAATTGGATCTTTTTACGTGTTTAGGACAAAACAAATAGCCTACACTAGTTTATCACTAATGAAGTTTCATGGAATACTTTTGTAATGAATTGAATCCATTAACAAATCTTCTCGGAATATTAACCAATTTATCACGAAAACTTAAATAGAAATTTAGTTTGCACAAAGTGGTATTTTTTCCTTCGTTTCTATCCTTGTACCAGTATAAATATTCAAAATGGAGGCCACTATCTGGAATGCCATCCCTTCCACAGACCTCATTGATGATCTGTTCGCTGCCAGTACCAACATAGTCCTGAATCATTCCGTTCTTTCCGTTCCCCCACGAATAGTTCAAATCGGCCAGATAAGAAAGTCAGACATTCAGTTAGATCCACCTAATTAACCTGCAACGCAAGTCCCTGTTATGCTGTATTGACGAGCACTCGCCATCATCAATTCTACCTGTGACAGGTGCCCCCCTCCCCCTCCCCCAAACACAAGTGTCTGTTCACATCTCTGATACCTAGTCCATACCTAAACCCATACCTTACTAACTCACCTACATTTTCATGTCTACTGTAGTACATTTAACCTCTACTGGACCATCACTGAATATTATGAACCCATTTAATGTCACTGTATAAGTCACATACATGTATATCCTAATCTCCAAAAGTATTTGAAATCACAGTAACTGGAAATATAATAAAATTTTGATTATTTTTGTCAGAAAAAGAAATCACTCAATGGTATCCTATTTAACATATTTAAGAATACGGTAATAGTAATTCCTGGTAATGCAACAGAAGAAGAAAAATGATGTACAAAACATATTCAAGGGGAGTGAGTACAAGTCTATAAGTATGAATATAAACATGTTGAGTTTCGGTTCAGGTGATATTGCAACTGACAGATATATAATGGAGTCAAATAGTGAAATAGGTCATATCAACAGTAATAAATAAATATTATGTTTATGTATTTGGATGTTGCCACTGCAGACAAGAAATATATGATCTAATATGCATACACTCCTCAACATGGTGATCATATTATGAGAAGTTAGAATATATATTATTACACATGAGAAAATCATTAATTGTTAAAAATCATATTAAAGTAAATAGTAAAAAATTAGTTCTCTATCAATCATACCACTTAAAATGAAGACTTATTCTAAAATAAATGCCATATTTATTTGTATGCTGAATTTCTTAGGGTTTGTTGATTAGCTCCAGTACTGAAGTACCTATTCCAGGATGGGACTTTGCTATGCTAATGGACATCAATAAACTGGAAGACATCACGAAAGGCAACTTGTAAATAGCTGACGTGTAGTCCGAGTGTGTAAATCAAGGGAAGTTTAATTATTTTCCATGTCATTCTAAGGCCAGCTAAGAAGCTGCGGGAGAATTTCTCACACTATCCTGTGCAATTCCACAAACACTTCTCTATGGGGGATTTTTTCTCTCCTATCTAATTTTGTCTTTTTCCTAAGTCATCTGACTTGAGAAATGTCACACTGCTTCCTTCACTGTACCACCATCTGATATCGATGTCCACCTCCATAATCATTTCTTTTTCTGAAATTCAAACTTTTAGGCATTTAACTAATGAAAAGGTTAATCATTAGAGTCATTTTGTTGAGAAAACAATATCAATTTGCGTTGTTAATTTCTTTTGGGGGAAATTCTTATTGATTAGTGATGGCCAGTTGCTTTATCAACATAAGTATTTTGCTTTAATTCAACATTATTTACACAATTGTCAATGGAAGAAGATAAGTATTAAAATTGATATAAAATAGGTATATCACAGATGACAATCAATATAATATCTGCCATCATTTAGCTTGATAAGTTGAACTGAATAGTTAACAATACTTTGAATGAGGTTTGTCTACAGTAATTTGAAGATTTAGTTTTATGGAGCTATTTAGAACATTAACAAATAAGATACTAGTATAGGATATAATAAATAGTATTAGTTTATTAATGAAAAGAACAAATTTTATTATAATAAATACTTTGATCAAATAATATAAAGATCTACTAGTATTTTACATCTATTTTTTAAATCAAATTGTCTATCATAACAAAAACGATTAAAAACAAATTACTAAAATAATAATTATATAACTGTAAAATAGATCTTTATATTATAAAATCAAACTATTATTATGATAAACATTGTTCCATTCATTAATAAACTAACATGTTGGCACCACTGTTGAGATACAATTTGTAAGTGTTCCTGTCTACTAGTATTTATATCACTATCAGTGTTAACTTTATAAGGTATGATCAATATACCACCTGAATATTCTCCCCATTTTCATATTTTTCATCTTTTTTAGTCAATTATTAACACCTCTCTTTTATCAATTTGTCAAAAATATTATCATCTTACCTTCTCTCATGATCATATATTTCAAATGTTTCATACTTCTAAATACATCAGACGAGGAATAAATGTCACAAGATTTATTATTTATAACATATTTTCACATTCAAGTTTGTTTTCAAAGGAAAACATTCCAATGAAAACGTCAATGCTGATTTGAGATCATTTCGGAGATAAAAAATTCAGTTGATGAGAGTTGAACAATGATCAGCAGAACAGAACACTGAATTCCTTGCCGATCCTATCTGGGGAAATCACGCACTGGGATAGTTTATATAGCCAGGGACTAATTGATAATTCATTGACACATTGCAAGTATGTCACAGCAAAAGTCTTGTATATTGATATATCGACAAGTCTCATTTCAGATTCCTGTAGAATAATTATGTAGATGTCGCTCTATATTCCCAGAAGCAAACACATGGATCTAAAACTATATATCTAATATAACCCTGTCAGTGACTTTACATGTACATATGTAAATGAAGTGCTAATATCAATATATCATGTTTCATAATGTATTATAAACAATATTATTTAAACATATAATTGAAGTAAAAAATAAACCTATACTATTGAATCATTGTTTTAACAATGTATTGTGGCATGTATTTAGGTACATGTATACTTACATCAACTAATACCGCTACAATAAAAGCCTGTGTTTGGAAAGCAAATATACAGAGCCATTGTACAGCTAAGAAATCAAACAAGAGTTGAAATTAATGAGAAAATATTAATCATAATAATTAATCAAAGAATGAAAGAATAATTTGGTAGACATTCCAGGAACCATAATGGTCCATTATGCAGTTTGATATAACAACAATTGTATATATCAGAAAATACATACACCAGATTGATTTTTAACCAATATAGCATTCATCGCCTGATTAATGGGTTTGTGAAGTTTGTATTAATTCTACATACATTTGTTTTTATCATGTTTATCAACTCACTATAAATAATATCTCTTTACTTCATGGTCAGAAATCCAATACCATGGTAAGATTGAAAAGATATGACATATGATTAATTTCAATTTTGCTTGTTTGTTACTGATCTGGCCACAATATTAACATCAATTTGCAAGAGTTCTATATTACACTTTTGTCTCAAAACTAAATCATGATTCAATATTAATGCATAGCACTAAACAATTCAATATCACAACACTACACAGTTCAATATAAACACACTCTAAATACTACATTGCCATTCTGAGATTCTACGTTCTGAACAGACACTCAATACTGGTTACGGTATTCATGCAACTAGCTCTCTCAACAATATACCATCAGTGGATAATTGCAGCTACCTTAATGAATCGGAACATTTAACCATAATTTTGTTATTTAATTAGACTATTATCTTGTCATTTGTCAATATCATCTTCATTAAGACATTGATAGCATAACACAATTCTAACCACAAGAAATAATAGCTTTGTCTTGAAGCCGATCATTAATTATCGTCCCCTGGAATGTTTCTATCAGTACTAAAATAAATATCAGTTGTCAATGTCCAATGTGAGTAAGTGGAAACTTGCCTTAATTACTTGAATCTTAAGGAAATAATTGCTGATTATAAAGGACTGCATTTCAATTATGCTTTATAAAAGGAGTGCACAAATTGTCATAATTACTAGGAATAAGTGCTGTACTTTTATTAATTGATTGATCCGTCTTGGCTGAGCATAAATGCTGCGAGGATAAAGTAATATGTTGGTAAAGTAAGCCACGTACATGCTATCAATGCATACACATGGGGTCAGGAGTGTCGGGTTCAGGCCTAGATATGCATAGATATGTCTGTAATTATGTGGTATTCTCTGATCACATTAAAATCTCTAATTACATTCACTCAGTGTACATATTGTTTGTCAATGACTGACAAGATCTTCACATTTCTTCATGTGTTGTTTTCGCCAAGATACACTTTGGTATACATGAAAGATTATATATATACATGAAAGAGCTCAGAAAATTAGATAAGTTTTCATGTGCAATCAGTCAGTGCTTGGCACTGATGACACGAAGCATATCGGCCGATATCACAAATTGCCAATGAAATGATATCCTTATTTAGGGAGATAAGGTGTAATTGAACATAAAATTTGTCTGGTAAGGTCTTTCCTAGTACAATTGCCTGCCCATGCAGTCTGGCATTTATATCTCAGAGAGGACTGTGGATTAGCTGGATTGAACATCTCGCATCTCCAGATGGAACTGATAGCCCCTTTAATTCCTGTGGAATCTATAAAGACTTTAATACGATATGTCTCAATGACACTGGTTTACATGATTAATAGCACAACCAGGCTTTGATTTCAGCCTCGCTACAGCTCAAAACCATCCATCGCTCCACTGTGATCAAGTGAACGCAAATTATGTTGACATCGCTATAGCTGTTAACAATGGGCCTCCACAGGCGCGACTCTCATAGGACTTAATGGAGCTGAATTGTATCGTGATAAAGCGTAATCGCTCCAGGTAAGAAACACGGCGCGACCGCGAGATCATCTGTCGACTCAGTTGTATCTATGTCCCTATCGGACTGCTCATCTTATCTTCGCCCCAATCAACTTGATCGCCATGGATCAACTCTAACTTTTTGCAAGAAGAGTACGGAGAAAGGCAGTTTTCTTTGAATACAACGCGTATCGAATTAGCACGATGTGTGCCTATTAGAAGAGTCTGCCCGGGAAGTAATGGTGGTGAGGCATGCGGACTCTAATGACAGGCAATATTTATTTAATCCCATTCAGTAAAGTCAGTGATCAGAAGCTCTCAAAAGAAATTCCTTCTGACCCCTGATTGTGTTAGCGGGTGCTGTTTACAATTTGCACCCTAACACTTGGGTCGGACTCTAACTGAGAGGTGAATCAGTGTGGAGCTGACATTCAAATGTAACACACACACACACGCATGCATGCATGCACAAACATACACACACATGCACACACACACACACACATATATGATGAAACTTTAAATGTCTACGTAACATTTAAAAATAAAAGCTCATGATATGTCCTTTTTTGTATTCAATTTCGGAAAATCAACAATCTGTTGACAAAGACTGATCGTTATCTACCTTTAGTGTACATGTAAGAAGTCTTTCATTAATTATTTTAAATGGACTGGTTTTTTTAAAAATTTGTTTAAATTTGGATACAGTAATTATTAGAAATGAAAATTACTTTGGGATGTATTTTGATTGTGCCCATCCAAATATGGACATGACATGGTGGCCATATTGGAAATTCAACATGGTACAGATTGTGTCAGATATTTCTTGTAGAAATACTGAGAAATACAGACATTCATAATTTGATTAAACCTGACAGTCAATAGGACATAAAGTATTCTGAGGTAGCATCCATGAAGACCATCCCTGGAGAAGCAGACAGTTTGATTACTGCTGTAGCTACGACATATTTAGCTAGTAGACACTATGCATACTTTAGAACATATATTTTCAGATGAAACATAAAAAATAATGAACAATACAGCAGATATTTAGTTCTACTTGTTCATAATAAATAGTAAATACAATTACAATTTGTAAGTAATTTAATATTAATGTAATTTATTGATTCAGCCAAGTAACTATGATTAATATGTGCTGAAGATATGTTGCTACAACTTTCATAATTTAAGAAGAGTTTTTAAAGTATCGTGAAGATATATGGGATATAAATAACCCTGTGAAATTGAATCGTCATACAATATCTAACTGTTCAATTTCTCCTAAAGAACTTGTTTAATTCTGAAACCAAAGGCAAAGAAAAGACATAGAAAATGTATATAAATACTTCCTTACAATCTGATTGTCTTAATAAAGTGAGTAATTGACATTTTACTCTTCAGATCATTCTTGGATATTAAATAATAATGCAACATGAAAGAAAAATACAAGAAAAATAAATGGGAAGTCTGAATAATTAACTACATGATTTATCCAAGGAAATTGTTGAAAGCTATTTTCAATACAGACATAATATTTTCTTGATTTAAGATATTTTATTCAATGATATTTGAGAAGATAGAGGATCTGTACATAGGACAATTGTTAAGTTGTATCTAATAGTACATTACAAATGTATTCTATAACTCGGATAATTTAACTACATTTTAATCATTAATTTCCATGAATCAAGGATCTATAGATATAATAAAGTGAGTCTCTCAATACAGCTGTATGTAGTCAGCATTTCTTTTGTTGTAAATAGTAACTTGACCTTTATACAAGGTAAATTGATGCCGATTAAACTTACACTGTGGAAGATAGAAGAAAAGAAATCATGAATTATTGATACAAATTATGATGACATTGCAGAAGAAAGATTAAATTGTATTATAAGGATGAAATTCAGGTAATTTAAACCTCTTCATGCTGAAGGCAATAGAAGATGTGTCTAATCTGCTGGTCAACATTTAATACATTTTAACCTGCATACTCTATGCATACACCACACATGAGTATATTCCTAAATAGCAGAATATACTCAAACTATCTATCCACATTAAGTGTGAGTGTTTAATCATGCAAGTGTTAGTGATATTAACTGAGATTCTAAGAGATTTGGAAAGTACAACACTTCTGCCAGTAGATCTACTCGTGTTCTTCTAGAGCCTTCAGAGCCACCATGAATATATGAAGTATTGTATGGCCAAAAGATTAATGGTTATTATTTTAATGAAGCAGTTATCTTCTTCCCTCCAATAACCACACGATTAGAGGAATTAGATGATGACCACCCGGATAATCACAATGTTGTATGAAGAGGGAGTATAGTTCCCAATTAGAAAAATAAAATAAAAATTCCAAATTAGAAGGGAAAATAGTTTTCAATTAGAAAGACAAAT
>JAUTBX010128070.1:0-10220 GCA_032361465.1 Lepetodrilus tevnianus | reverse complement strand
GTGTGTGTGTGTGTGTGTGTGTGTGTGTGTGTGTGTGTGTGTGTGTGTGTGTGTGTGTGTGTGTGTGTGTGCGAGCGAGCATGAATGCTTGTATGTGCATATGCATGTGACAATTGTTAGTGAATTGGATACTAATTAACCACTTTGCTGTCAATGTTATCTTCAACGTGTTTCGTAATCTCAGGTTTAGGATTACTATCATATATTTTATTTAATATATATGTAGGCCTTACAACTATTTTGAACAATCGCCGAATTTTAATACAGAGAAACAGATATTTTATTTCCATCCAACCTCACATAAAATATGGTACATAAAAGAAAGAAATCAGTAACAAT
This sequence comes from Lepetodrilus tevnianus, assembly GCA_032361465.1. NCBI lineage: Eukaryota > Metazoa > Mollusca > Gastropoda > Lepetellida > Lepetodrilidae > Lepetodrilus > Lepetodrilus tevnianus. The sequence goes on along the minus strand of JAUTBX010128070.1, from coordinate 9,881 downwards.
ATATGCATGCCTCTAATACAAGCCTGGGTGCACGTATATTATAGGGAAATCCCATAAAGTGCATATTTTGGATGTACCATTACAGTAGGCTACTATTTCTTATGTGTTTCTTATTCCTCCATTGATGAGCACATGAGCTACATAACCATCAGTGATGTAAATACGCACAGAGTGTACTATATATACATTTGCATTCAGTGTTACCTACTCATGTTGACACCTTAGAATGTAAAGAATAGGGTACTACTGTGCGAAACAGCGTATCTCTAAGTTAACCTTAATTCCCAACTTAGCGGTGGCGCAGTCGCATGACTAAGGTTGAGGTAAATGGGTATACACGAGTCCCAAGGGCACCCTTTCACGAAGCTATCGTAGCTTCTGAGAGACCGTAAGCGCTCTCGTCGTAGGTCAATCAGCGAACGACATAGCTACAATAGCTTCGTGAAACGAGTCTAATTCAATGTTATATAGTAATCAAAATCGATATGACGATATGGTGTGTGTGTGTGGTAACAATGTGTATATATATATATGCATACGCACCGTGAGTCGGGTTCTATATAGAAACATGAAACCACATGACAACTTGCCGGTGATATGTGCCATCTTCACTAGAAATAAATTAATGCTGTGAACTAACTGGAACGTGATCCCCCCGAACACTGGAAATGCCAAAGCAGTGTATTTCAGGAAATGTTGTTGTGAAAACAAGAGATATTGTGCAAGATGGTAAGACTGAATGAAACCACCGTTGAATAATATGACCGAGACTAGGACACTTGCTGTTTAGTATTTATGACAGAAATTAATCTAATATATGTTTGTATTAATATTTGCAAGTGTATAACGTTACGAAACTGTCGTCAGAATGTCAAGAACAAACCATGGAACCAGCATGAGGTATTCTGCACGTGATAAATTCTTCACATGTATTTGAACATGTTTATGTATGCATTAAGAACTATGAATGAATGTTCAATTAGTAATAGATTAATATATTTATAGAACCGAGTGCTAATCTTACATGGTAATTATCGTTCTAAATGTAGTTATGATAGTTTTCTAAAATATCGCAGTCATATATAGAGAATGTGAGCTAATGTGGGCTATGTGTTAAGCAATGTATAAGTTGTACAAATGATATATGAAAAGTTGAAGATATTTTATTTAAAATTTAGTTTTACGAAATACATTAAATGATGCGTTCTATGAGATATGCACGTGTGATTCAATAAATGTCAGAAAAACTAATATTAGGAAGAATAAAGACATATTGTGAAATGTATAGGCTGTGTGCTGAGGAAGAACAAAGACATAGGACTATATGGTGAAATGTGTGTGTTATTAGGAATGTAAGAAATAATGAATGCAATGTGGCATTAAATAAACTAAGGTATTAGAATAAATGCAGATTTTTAGAAATTAGGATCATATTGCGATAAATGCCATTCTGGTGTAATAAATGTCAGAATGTAGGATCGTGTGGAATGGATGCCATTAGCTGGTAGCATCATGGTGGTGAAAATGTCATTAGAAAGTATACAAGATCGTAATAAATAAAATTATGTATAGTACTATGTATGTGGTTGAATAAATTACGATAGCAGATAATATGAATATTCTGGAATTAAGATGTATAATTGTAGTATGATGCATGGTATTAGAGAGTATATAATTAGAACGTATATGTCAGCTGACATGTGTAAATATCCATTAAGCTTTTGCAATAAATATTGTTTTATGAAAGAAACCTATATCACAGGCTTATATAGAGAAAGTAATGCAATGAGAAGCCACCTGTGGTCATCCAACTAAAAGGGGTCTATCTAAATCTATGTTGTTCCGTGAGTATTCTTTGTAAATCTCTTTAATAACCTGAGGGCAGGTTTAGCTTACAACTTCTTTGTAATACGATGATTTTTGTGTATAGTTGTTAAATGTATCATATAATGACGAGCAGCTTTGGCGTGGTCAACAATTGAAAAGTACCCACCCAATTTTCAGGAAATTAGGATATCTTTCTGCAGATGACAGAGGTGATTAGATGTATGATTATGACCCAGTATGGATGACTACCTGTAGCGTACACCAGACACGCGAGACTGTGGATGTTCTATGAAGTATATTATATAGATCTACATCGTTAATAATATGAATTCACTCGGACAATAGGCTTGATATGCCGTGACTAGATTGTACGTGTTTGTCTTGTCTATGTTAATGGTGTGGGTGGGAATATGGTGGTATAGTAGGCTATTATTATGACCTGGACGTATTCTTTCATTTACATGGTAATCGATTAAATAAATACATGTTCTCGTATATATATATATACTATACCCGGTACGTCATCCTCTGTTGTACGCTATTTATCACTGTTCCTTCGGATATCACTGTTCAAGCCTCGGAAGGATATTCCGCGAGTTAGCACCATCACCGGGCGGAAATCCGGTCTAGTATGATCAAGGCAAGTACAAAGAAAAACATGCCGGCTGCGATGTGAGTGAAATAATCTCGAAACCCCAAATTAACCAAACAACAAAAACTATATTCCACTGTAATTCAAGAAATACAGGAAGATAAATGTGTACAAAATTTGAAAAATATCAATTATTGAACCAGAGGTAGAGAAACATTCATGTCATTGTCCCAGTCAAAATTAGTATTAAACAATAACTGAAAGGACGATGGCGTGTGTACCATAACATATACATACACACAACCGTCCTTCCAGTTATAGGGACAGCAAGTCTCGTCGGGGTCATATCCAGTTACAGGAAGAATGTCGACAGTTGCTATGAAGACGTCTGAATCGTGACGTTTTCATGTGAGGTCACAATGGGATATCGTCAAATGTGTAGCGCATTTAGGTGTTTGACCAGTTTATGTCACCGGATATTGAATGAATCTCGTGTCAACTTACGCTCCCTATTACTTGATAATAATTTTGACTGTAAGATCATTATGCTAAGTTACTTTTGCAATATATATATATGATTGTAGTTAAATGTAAGTCGTCATTAGAGGGTAGGATTATAGTAGAATTCATTCAATTAGATGTAAGATAGGATTCCATTTGGGAGTTGGTTTATATTGGTTTACCTATATGGATGCGAGATATTTGAAACTGTTTCAGCTTTTGAAGACGGCAACGACCGTCATCACAGCATTTCTGTCTGTCTCGTGTCAACGTGCACGACAGACAGCGCTACTCAAGGATTTCTCGTATCACACCTAAAACAATTACTCACTAATCCAGTTTGGTAGGCATCTACGTCATATGACTGCACTAACCTTGTTTCATTGTCGTATCCCGTTTTTGTAATGTTTAGCACAAAATACCTCGTATTTAGACGTCTCAGAATAACCGCCAATTATTAGCAACATGTCTTAATAATCACATCAGAAGATGGCTGTCTAAAAGCTTTTGCTTGCCAAACGCAGGGTTCTGCAGTGGGCATCGTATAGAGAAAGCTATGTTACCGAAGCGATGGCGCCGATAGAAAGGATTAGTCCTATGACACCGGGGGCTAGTTATTCGAAGTCTTAGTAAGTATAGCATGTTCCAACGGAAATCCATAAACGTTACCCATACAGTGTCAGATGAAGTGCACTATAGATGCAGATCTACATGACCATGGTTTGTATTAATTATGCAGGTGTTTGCCAGCATGGATTGTGATGATGACATAGTCGAGTAATGGTCTCGTGTGCCGTAGATTTATGCGCATCATATGAAACCATGAGAGCGGTCATAAGCTCAACAAATAATTGTAAAGCGTGGTACCAACGACAAAGACAAAGAACAGACGTGTTATTGGAAGTTGCATGTGCAAGATATTTGATGGTCGACCTACATTTTTGTCTCCATTTCTTTGTAATGTATGGTACAATACTTGTGCGACTATAATTGTGAAATATCAACTGTTTATCCGCATTGATTTGTTTAATTGTTCCAACCCAATGTGCATGGTGTATTTAAACCACACAACGATGCATTGCATCTTTAATGTTCCTTACTTATAAAACACGATTCTGAGAAGATACCTGGTGATATTGGATATTAGATTAAGAATCACTGTTGTTTTAAGAACATTAAGAACATTCCAAAGGTTGCATACTATAAGAAAACTATCGTATTCATTGGCTCATCTTTGCAAGATCAAAACTTTCTCAGCATAATATTGATATATATAGCGCTCTGTGTTTCTGTAAATAAAGGTCAATACCATTGCTCTGAGTTCTAAAGGTTCGTATATTTTATTTTACATAATATCAGAAAAAGAAAGCCGATACTGTTACAGGTAATTGACATTATGTTGAGCCAAATAGCCGCACGTTACGTAGGTGATGAAAACATGATATTCCTGCCATTGCAACATACACCGAGATGTTGTCCTACTTGGAAAACCTAATACGTCATTCGCGTTAGTTAATCGTTTCCGTTGCCCTTGTTTTGGTCCTATTTCACAAATTGTATAGCAACGAGGCTGATATAAAACAGCAATTACCTCATTGATACTTATTTACACTTCTGACTCGCCTATACATTTACAATGAGGGCTTATAGAGCTCACTTGGCTTCTTGCATTCATGATGTTGTGGTGTTGCACAATATACTAGTATACAAAATCTCTTAAATGTAATATTGTTTACTAAATATATAAGTAATGCATTAATGTTGAAAGGCGTCAGAGTTGACAATTGCATGCTGTTCCTGTTTACGGCCTTGTATACTACTCAACAATTGATAGTGATACCACGGTAGCTTGTAAACACTCCAATGAAACACAGTGGATAATAATACTATACTGAAATATAGACGGACACTATAATTGTTGGCAAGTAGAAGCCAACTGAACATGGTATAGTTGCATTCTTGTGTCAGATCGACTTGCAAGATGTTAACTGCTTCAGAATACGATATCGTAAAATTACTGTAGTCAAATGTTTTCTTTTGAATTGGGGTATAGCCGCTTTCATGATTGTTTGACGACTTGTCAGTTTAGGGCAAGAGGAAACCCTGAAACGCTGAATGTTAGCTTCTTCAAGACAGATATTTGTCAATGTCGTTCGTTTGAAACAATACAATATGATGTCATTTTTATTTCTCTATACTTTTACACTCCTTTTACACTTTCTCAGAGTTTTCGTTTACCATCTCTCGGTTATATAATCTGCAATTACGCTGAGCTATATCTAGACGTACATTTCAGAAATGCAACCAAAACCGTTCCACAGTATTTACCACGCAAGCCTGCGTAAGTTCCTCTCATTATTTTTAGCAAAATACTACCACGGTCTACATTCAAGGAGAGAGAGAGAGCGGGGTTAAAAAAAAAGTCCATCCTTTCTCATTTTCCTGCCCATGAATTAGTCAGGTCCGTAATCTCTAGACAAATTTACTTTTCTGCTGGCAGAATGGCGGTCAGCGAAGAGCAGCGGCAGTAGCAGCTCTCTCATTAACCTTTGCGTGGATCCAATGTCCGCTCCTCCGGTGACATTGTGTTTTCAGAAATTAGCAAGACTCTGTCACCGGAAGTCATCACGAGAGTCTAATGAGTTTGGTTTCATGCCGATATATAGGATCAGTTTTCTGTAGCACGCCCAGGCGCTCGCCCCTCTATGTACAGCGCCAATTACGTACATCTTCCTTATTAGAGAACAGCCTCGTGTACATACACAGAGACGGGGGCACATGCACGAAGCGAGGGTGGTCGATGGTCTTCAGAATCGTATATAGGTAGCTAGTCCTGATAATAAAGTCAGGTGGGATTTTTTAATGAACCTACACGAGATATCGCAAGAGCTCGTTAAGATTTAAATACAACTGGTTAATGATAATAATTAAATAAGTATTCTTATTATTCTTATTATCATCGTCATCATCATCATCATCATTTTTTATTTTTTTAAATGTTAATGTATTTATTTAAACTTATTTATATATTATTATTTTTAATTGGGGTTTTCAAGAAGACTATTTCGCTTGTTAAAATTTATTTATTTATTTATTTTACTTTTATTTTAACTTGTTAATTTTATTGTTTTTATTTATTTATTTATTTATTTATTTATTTATTTGTTTGTTTGTTTGTTTGTTTGTTTATTTATTTATTTATTTATTTATTTATTTATTTATTTATTTATTTATTTATTTGATTATTTGTTTATTTATTCATTCATTCATTGTGGTTGTTCAAGATTATTTCTCTCAAATCATAGTTTCTCAGTTCAGAGTACATGTACATTCCTACATATGGAAAGGCGAAAAAACTGCATAGTGCTCACTGTGTGGCAGTAGATCTACGACGAGTATATCAGATGACGAACCAATACAAGGATGATGATAAGAACTAATCTGTCACATTATACAGATAACATTATACATTCTATGATATACAGGCTCTTTGTTCTGTATATTGGAGAAAAATAACGTACAATATACACTTTGGTCTTTGATTTTGGCCGGATAAGCGTTGTATTGAGTTAAAGAAATCCGTATTGGTTAAAAGTTGACCGGTAAGCGGAGAAACCGTTATATCGGAGACCATTATATCGGGGTCTGACTGTAACGTTGCTGTAGTTTCCTCTACCACTATATGCATTATGAATTATAGTATAGAAGTACACCTATAAGATCATATTTCGTCGCGTTTAATTTGCTCTGAACTTTTTTACATTGATATTTAGATAGTTAATCTTCTATATTCTTGGATGTAAACCGCCTGAAAACCGTGTTTCACAACGAAGTTAAATTACGCACTTAAAATGTGATAAGGTAACCACATGATGCATCCATCTAGGTTATACAGCTTTGCTTGAACATCAATGTAATCGGTTGTATTACAACGGCTTGCGAGGATTACTGGTCCTGTTAAGAAACATTATACAGGAGAATATTAGGTTACAAGATAATAGAGGACAAAGTGCGAAATGGATCTCAGGTAATAATATTGACATCACATATAGACAGTAGCCACCAAACTGCCTACGTAGTGCGGCCATTAACACAGGGCACGGAGTTGATACGTTGACGTATGATGGAGAAAATTAAAGAGGATAGTTTAGGAAAGCGATTATATTATAAAGTCGGCTTAGGTATCACATGCATAGATGTAATGCATACGCTTGCAGATACATGCACTGATAGAAGGTTTGGACTTCGGAACTAAAGTCAAGGACACCGGGTTAAAATCCCGTCCCGGGACCCCGGCATCAATGTTCGCGAAGTTATCATTGTTATTACTGAGAGAGAAAGAAAGAAAGAAAAAACATTAAGAAAAGAAAAGAAAAACATACACTAGATAAATGCATAATACAACATATGAAATATAATGCACGTATAGCATAGACCAGGGTTATGTATTGTATGCATTATAATACATTCATTATTATAAGCTTAGACAAACATACCTATATAAATCACCTATATATATATCCTAATAATTGCATGTCATGTGTATATATATATAGTACAGTGAACGACTTCTACAACAACAGTAGTGTGTAATGTGTTGTCTGTAGACTGCAAACTGTAACATCCATGTAATCTATAATTGTTTCTCAGTATAAAATAAACATTGTCTCAGTGATCAAGCAATGCTTAATCACGTTTGTGAAGGTTGTCCTCTAAATCACCTGAATAAATACCGCCTTATTATATACGAGGTATTCAATCCAGATTTGCGCAGATAACATTTGATTTCTATATCTGATTTCTATGCACTTTTGGAGCTTATTTAGAACCAGGAAGAGGAGAGTATAATAATGCGGTTCCTAAAAAGGAATTGTCCTAGAATTTCGTCACTGGCAGTATCTTTATCAGGGTGGCCTATATATTGTGAAGTAGTATACTAGGTGCATATCCATGCATTTCACCTTTAATATTTATGTTATGTAATTTAATGATATTTGCATAACACCTCCCAATATTGCATGCTGATAAAGGTGAATACTGGTATTAACAACTTTTGTATGAACGCATGAATACTTTAAAATTCTGCCATAACTATAGTATGCATGACAGACCAAATACATCCCCAGCCATTATGACTATACTACCTTACGTCAAATAGTTGACGTATGTATAAGGAGACACAACAGCATGTGGTTCGAAGATGGTCCAAATAATGTATAGGCCCTAAAGCATACAATCACGGTTTGTTGCCATATTTCATAGTGAAACGTATTTACATTTGATGTGTCTACACAATAGGCAACAAGCTACATTTCCCGCATGTCCCACTGGTTTTAGATACGTTCATATTATTTTATTTTATATTGTTTTCTATCTCGCGACAAAAAAATAATTAAAAAACGATACAAAGACCAACGATCAGAAAGCCTTCCTGAATCAAGACTCTACCTGAATCCGCGAAGCAGATTAATGTAATCCGCGAAGCAGATTCATATCGTAAGTCAACGCTTTCTGCCGTTTCCTGAAGTATGAAATATTAATACACAAGCCTGCTAATCAATCAATACAAATATAGATTTAACACTGTTGAGACAGCGTCTCCAGATCTTTCCAGGGTTCCCAGTTTTCCCGGTTTTCCCGGAGCCAGTATAATGCCTTCTTCACGCTGCCGCAGCGATAATAGTACATTACTTCTGACAAGACCAAGACATCGTGCTCCTGACTATGATGCCTATATTCTACAGCCATGTGTGCACGTCATGTCAATCATATTGGTTAATATTAATCCAATAAAATAATTACTGACTGCCATTGCTGGGGTAACGTGAGTCGGTGCGGAATTGTCGTAAACGTTGCAATTAAATGTCTTGCCAAATGGTACGAACGTTTTCCTGTTTCTGGGAAAAGACAAATTCTATGTAGAGACCGTGGTAAAATATTAAACCTTGTTTTTCATTATATTCGTAAATGTACATTTATTATATGTTAAATTATTTTTTAAAAGGTCCCTCATAATCTGTGAAAATCATGGTCATTCAGAATATAGTTTCCCAACGATGATACTCCAAACCATTATATATATATAAGAGCCTAATACGGTTTAGACCAAATATTAGAATTTTAAGCATTAAACTTCAGACCATTTAGAAATGTCAAGTAGATTTACTATTCTTTTTTTTTATGTTATTTTTTAATATTTGTTTTCTTTTGGAATGATCTTTGAAACTGATAGTCATGCAATGTACATGCAGAATAGAATTTTCCAGCTCTGACTGTTGCATATGTAGCATCTATTGGTAAGCAAGGCAATCGATGTTTTACAATGTCAATGGTCGGCAAGGGACCACCGATCCTACACTATATTGACATTTACGCTTTTTTATTTCCTCAGAGATTTGAAAAAGGTAAACGATTTTTGATGGCTTTGACGACCTACGGTAAAATCAAATCTAGAACACTTGTAAATGACACAACATGTGTGGATTATTAGCTATAATTAGTTTATAAATCTAAGAGGTTGGCAATTGTAAGTTAATGATTGTAAGCTCTCGAAGAAATGAAGCGATGTATTGGGACGTCACAAATTGATAAAACGTGTATAAGTTAACATTACATATAATCAGCTAAGCAAAGTTGAAAAGAAAGTGATATCACATTTCTTTTGATATTCGAAATTCCTCGTTGTGAAGAAAGGTCACCTCGCATTTACAATACATTGCCAATAGGTAGGTTATAAATCTGAATATCGGAAGCGTTAGTTATGTAATATAAATAAAATGTCAATAAGATGAAGTGTGCGGTGGAGGTGCACTAATCATATACCCCCACCCCTCACTTGCTTCAACTGACATTTGAAAATAATAATAATAATAATAGTAGTTGTAGTAGTAGTAGTAGTAGTAGTAGTAGTAGTAGTAGTTGTAGTAGTAGTAGTAGTAGTAGTAGTAGTAGTAGTAGTAGT
>JAUTBX010128059.1:0-10221 GCA_032361465.1 Lepetodrilus tevnianus | reverse complement strand
TTAATAATATGTTATACGCTACATGGAAATTGACCATGGAAATTGAACATTGACCATGACTATTTTTCATGTTTTGGGATCAGGAAGTGCAATAAATGAAAGTATTGATTCCTACTTTGAGTCTTTGTCACTTTTCAGTGAGAGTTCAACCGTTGGTGTTTGCATAATAAGGACATTGAGTTCATTAAAGCATGAACAAAAACGTGTTGGTGGGATCACTTGAATGACATACAATCCACTGCATCAGTCATAGAGACGCCCTATATATATTATGTTGTTAAAAACTTTTCATAGCATTGTCTTTTATATTTTGTACGAATTCTTTACATTTGTTGATTATTATTTTTTTAAATCATTGTGTTTTTGTAGAGGTAGGTCTACCACACCCTTAAACAGAAGACAGGTCCAAATTACCAGCAACACAGGCTATATTGAACAAAGTGCGCCTATACAAGTGATCCGGTACTTCCACAAAACTGCCACATCCCCCTCATGCACATATACCACGTTGCACACAACTGCGACATTTTCAAGCAGCTATGAACGAAATCACAGCTATATAGTACGATCTTACTTGGTGGTATGCCTAAATATGACGATTCCTCGAATGAAATTAATATTACATATGGAAGTGACCACCAGCCGCTCTGAAGGGCATTCCTGTTGCGCACTATCGTGCAGGGATTACAAGGACTTTCCCTACAGTAAATGTATGAACAACTTTCAGGAGACGCATTTTGGACAACATTTAGTGAATGTATACGATAATATCACTTCTTGATACAAATGGAAGATTTTGTTCGAGTTCATGTGAAGTTATTCCACACATGTACTTATTCAGTGAGGTTGCTAATATGCTTGTTCTCGTTTTGTTAAATGTATTGTACATGTGGTCGCGTGTAATCATAGGCCTACTCGTTGTTATCATGTATAGATGTAGATGCACCCTGGAATTCATCGATATTAAGAGAAGTAATATATATAGTCAGAGGCTCGTTCTTGCTTTTCTTAATACTTTCAATATAAAACAAAGAAAAACGATTGTAAGCTTTTTCAAAAATGATTTATTGCACACTACTACATGAATAGCAAGCATATAATAATAATAACTATTAAAGTCTTCACAATAAACCATGTATATGCTGCTAGATTACAGTGGGATGTTGGTGAAATATGTCTAGAAAAGGTGTTGGAACTGTTTTTGGGTAGAAGCTGGTAAACACATGTAGGCCTACTAGACTGATTTGGGTATGCTGAATCCAATAAAGGTGGTTACCAAGTTGAAGTTTGAGTAAAATTTGACCTATTAATCAGCACACACAAAAAAAGAAAAATGGCCGCTAATAGAAATCCTCTTTTGCTAGGTGTAAACGTTGAATTATTACCGTAACATTTTCCATTGTGACATAATATTATGAGGACTAGCAGTAGCATTTTTAAATATGAAAAGATTGCAAATGTCTTCCACGGCGGCCAATTTTCAAGACAATCTCGGCTAATTGACAAACCACGTTTCAATGCACAGAAGGGGATACCCGCTGGTTGAGAGTAAAACAATCAACGTGCATGCCTGTTATAAATATTACATCCCAAGTCATAACCTCAGCCTTACGAAATGTAACAATGCAATGAGCCACTCGCGCTAAGAACCTTCCTGTTTTGGCTTCGTTGGGATTTCAATCTACAACAGAGCCCATGGTATCTATACTTTGATGAACATTGGAAACAAGAAAAATAATAATACGAGAAATAGAAACGTGTAAATGGCAGCCACGGATAGTATTCCAGTCACTACTGCATACTGTTAGGTTTTAGTCAGTGACACTAGTGATACTAGATAGTATGTGGTTGCTGAATATGGGGCTAGTCTTGATCACGTGACTGGCAGTCAGAACTTGGCTCCCGCAATGACGGCCGCCAGAACTGAGAGGACGAACGACGACATCACTGCAGTTGCATCGCTCTGACAACAGAACAAGTAGTAAAAGTATAAATCAACTAAATGGGTTATTGAGACAGTATACAGAGATAGTAAGACAATGTATACGATATGGACTTTCCCTTAACAAATGTGCATTGGTTAATATAATGTTAAACATGCAAGATCACATTGTCTTTGCTAAGTTTAGAAATGTAAGTCTCCCTCTTTTATAATAGAAACCATGCACTAGCATTAAGCCAGCAAGACCCTTATAAAACAACATGTAAATTCGGATATCTAAATACTAGTTATGTCAAACCAAACAGTGGATGAAAAATACGTTTTGACAAGTATTCTGATCTGTGTGTAATGTCTGTCTGCAAAGCTGTTGAATATTTACATCTCTACATCTCCATAACATTATTATATATGCGCGTTAATAATTCACATGTAATCAATTTCCAAACACTGTTATCTCTGATTGTATACACTATTAAAATTGTAACGTATTACACAATACAACTTTTAATATATGGTACCTTTCTCTCCATCTATACATTTAAACTAAATATGTAGACAATAGGATGTAATAAACATCGAGTAAGAATACTAGAATGGGTACATGCTAATCTGCATGACCTCATGAACGTGTACCGGTACACTGGGCTAAATACTCAAATACATGTACATGTAAAGTCAGTTTTCGTTTTCTGCACTTATATATTGTCAAACCGATACTTAGCCTATGTAGACAACTCTCTGCAAGCTGTATGTTTTTATTTTATGCTTTCATATTAGTTGGCTATATTATTTAAACATAAATGATAAAGCAGTTCTTACCTTTTCGGAATTGGTAGTCTCGTCGGTATTGTCAGTCTTTTGGGTAGTCTGATAAAGAAAACATTTGATGTATTTTCTTAATGTAAGAATGATTTGACAAAAGTACCGTGACAACATAACAACTGCATAAAAACATGATGTTACTGACACTAACTTATGAATGATGATACAATGCAGTACTTTATGTATTATGTTCTACACCTAAACACAAAGTAAGAATACACTAGTCGAATATCAATATTTACATCTCTACAAAGCCAAGAACGAAATGTAGGCTAAGCCGAATTATTAAAACCCTGGAACCGTTACAATTATGTCAACTTAGAACGGTACCGGAAGAACACTCTTAATATTAATGTATGGATGTAACTTACAGATGTTTCAGATTAGAGATAGCTTACCTCTGCAGCAGTATCTGAAATATAAATATTGTGAGAAGTAAAATATGTTTTACTTGAATGACGACATGTCTCAGAGGCCGCTATACAGTTGATGAAGTTACCTGTCGTCGTTGTCGTGATCGCTAATACTACTACAATACTCAAAAATCTTCTAATAGCCATTCAATAAAAACAAACACCTTAATGATTATTTCCACCCGTATGCTCACCTGTGCCAGGAGGTGTGGTCATGGCACTAATGCCGACGACAATCAAAGCAAGCACTGTTAAGGCCACTAGAGTCTTCATCTTGTCCGGAAAGCTGTTCAGAGACACAGATGATCTTTCTTAATAATATCACCATTGTCAACCAGATGCTGAGCAATATATTAATAACTAGTATCAATACACGATAGGTAGTAAACCAGGTACTACTACTAGTATACTAGGGTATAAACTGATACAAATATCGATTACAGAATGTATCACATGGTACCACTCTTTTAACAATTCAGTTTCATGATTTACAGATTAATAGGGCCTATATATTAGATATGTAAATAGACAACCCTATTATGTAACGTATTAATTATCATTAGAGGGATACAACGAGTTGTATAGAATTCTAGCCGCATTACGAAGACTACACTGAGACATACCTGAAACGGTTATTAGACTGGGTATCTTCTCGTCCTGTTCTTGGGGTACGGGGGTACAGGGGTAGGGAGGCACCCACATTTATCCTCACCAGCCTTGGATCAGTCCATTGTCAGAGGGGATATACTAGGCTATATTAATATTATTAAAATGAATTTAACCACACCAATAACCACTATATATTTAAACTTTTTTAACATACACATTTGAAATGACAACGCTCTATGCTAGTCATGTATACAACTCTAAATGGTACATTTAAAATCAGTGTTATAACAATAACTTCAGCTGTCACCCCCGCGAACTAATGGCACTTCCTAGTGAGACATGTGCCTCTTGTATTCAATGTTTGGTTCGACTCCAAGGATACATATCTTGGGAAATGCGCCATTACAGACCATAGTATATTACACACGACTTGTTTGTATGGGTTCAACAGAGATTCAGAAATGTTGATTTAAACATTGTATTCATAAAATAATATCAATGTATTGGGCATTTTTTTGGGGCAATTTAACATGCTTACTAAACCAGTTCTGTATAAGTCTAAAGTACAGTACAGAACGTACAAACAAACATAATTATATCAATATTATAAACTAGCAATGATCACCTGAGGAATATGTAAAGTGCAAAATATAATACAATTAATGTGGCACTATATGTATGGCACACACACACACGCACACATACACACACGCGCGCGCACGCATATTTTGACAAACATCACTGTTCTAAGAAGGAATGCGAGCAAACATTTAGAGATATCTCCCCTTTGAATGATAGATAAAGAAGCAGGGTGGGTGCAGTGGAGATTTGTCAACCACACAGCGGTGGAAAGCTTTTTGGAAGTACAAACATGATTTTTATGTATGCCAAGTGAATGCGCTTAGCAGTTATAACCAGTACAAAACAAGCATAACTATCTGTGATAACTAGTACAAAACAAGCATAACTATCTGTGATAGTAATGCCTTTAATGATTGTTCATGCGGTAATATAACATCTGTATATAATATTGTGTTCGAATCCCTTTGAAGCTATATTGCACACGCGTAGTACTTATATGTCATCTCGTTTTCATAAATGTATTGTAAATATGGTCGCATGTACTAATCATAGGCCTACTCGTTGTTATGCGATAAAGACCTATGCATCCTGAAATCCGTCGATATTAGAAGTAATATACATGTACAATGCAATAGTCAGAGGTTCTTGTTCTTCTTAGTACTTTCAATACAAAACAAAGGAACACGATTGTAAGATTTCTTTTTCAAATATATTTTATTGCACACTACTAGTAACACATGAGTAACAAGAATAGTAACTTCACAATCAACCATATATTTGAATGTATAACAATCCGTGCATGCATGACGTTGTACATATTACACCCCAAGTCATAACCTCAGTCTTACGAAATGTAACAATGAGCCACTCACGCTAAGAACCTTCCTGTTTTGGCTTCGTTGGGATTTCAAACTACAACATGGTATCTATAAGTTGATGAATATTGTAAACAAGAATAATAATAATACGAGAAATAGAAACATACGTATTACTGTGAAATGCAGCCATTAATAGTATTCCAATCACTAATGCATAATATTTTATTTTAATCAGTGATAGTCTTTGATTGTTGAATATGGGGGATAGTCTTGATCACGTGACTGGGGCAATCAGAACTGGGCTCCAGCAATGACGGCCGCCAGAACTGAGAGGACGAACGACGACATCACTGCATTGGCACCGCACTGACAACAGAACAAGTAGTAAAAGTAAAAATCAACTAAATTGGTTATTGAGATAGTATACAGAGATAGTAAGACTGTGGGTAAACCCCGGCCTTGTCATACCAAAATATGATAACAGATGTTGTTGTCCCCCATGCTTGGCGCTTAGCATTAAAGAGAAGTATATAACAACGGCTGGTCGACTCGGAGTCGGCTTAAAGTGTCAGGTTGGGATATAGTTGTTAACTGCGACATTACTATTCCACGTGAGCTAGCACTATAGAAAAACTGGTGGAAATCAAATCTAGCACAATTCAAGCAGACAAGCTCTCCAGCTCCATGCAGTGAGAATATAAGAATCTAGCATAGGCGGTCATGTGGGATAGAAAAGGTCCACCGAGGGTGTACGTATTAAATCCCACATGACTGCCTATGATGGACTGTTTCTCTCACATACTTACTAAGAGAAATTAATGTTTTGCGAGTTCTGGCAAAAATGGCCGAAATATCAACTTCCTTATCCTTAAACTAATCGCGCCATTTTATTTATCCTATTTCTTATAGCACTGTAAACAGTTTACGAAATCAACATTATACTTGTTTTCTAGGAACTATCGGGTAACTCCTACTTGCTGCTTGCATCTTGTACAGGCAACAGTTGATAAGAGTGGGACAGGGATATACCACATGGCTGAACGGGTATGTGAGAAAAATAACAATACGGTCCAAGGGGGAATCAGTCTGCCGAAATCAGCTAAGCTGGAAGGCGACTGTCAAAGCAGCAAACACACACACACACACACACACACACACACACACACACACACACACACACACACACACACACACACACACACACAGAGACATTGTGAAACCGATACGTGGACAATCCTCTGTTATATATGTACATGTATTTTAAGCTTATTGATTAGCTATACATTATTTAACCAAAGGATAAAACAGTTCTTACCTTAACAGGCTTTTCAGTATTGGTAGGCTTTTCAGTAGGCCTATTGGTAGGCTTTTCAGTAGACCTATTGGTAGGCTTTTCAGTAGACCTATTGGTAGGCCCTGTGGTAGGCTTTCCAGTAGACCTATTGGTAGGCCCTGTGGTAGGCATGGGCCCATTACCGTCAAACTGTATACATTGATGAAGAACAACTTTGAAATGTAAGAAAGACATGTACGCAAAAGTACAGCGACAACATAAACAACTGTAGATAATATTTTGATTGAACCAAAACATTTCCTGACATGGCTAATGCTATACATTAACTTATATTATGTGTGTGCTAAGTGCATGTACTTTGCAATTAAAAAAGTCACAGGCAGATGTTTTAGATAAGAAATATTAACTTACCCCCCTAGCAGTCGTATTATCTGAAATAGAATTCATCAAATTAACGGCTGCCTTTGTGAGAAGAAAAGTATATATTTCAGGTCAAAGCGACGACATGTCTCAGAGAACGCTACTGTTGATGAAGTAACCGTAGCCCCTATCGTCGCTATCGTGATCGCTAATACTACCACAGTACTCACATATTCTAATAGCCATTTCATAAAACACTCATTCTCCGTTAACTGTTACAATTGCATGTTCGTTTTACGGAAACATAAATTAATGAATTTTCTAAAGCAAATACTTTACATTGCAAATATGAACATTTAGAGTGTGAAATCCAAAATCCGAACATTCGGAATGCTGTAATAATACAGATATGGATGTTGTAAACTAGACACCCCTGTCATTTGTTAGCTGATGCCTTGAATGTTAGAGGTACTGCAGTGTATAAAACTCCAACAATTTAACTGACAGACATGAGAACTGGCAAGTCTGAGAAGTTACCCGTCATCATACATGTTGGCCAGTGATCGATGATATACATCTTGAAAAACAAACAAAAAGTAACCCGACATGCGGGCGTGCAAGGATAAAACGTTACCATGCAGTCCTCACTGAAAATAAGCCGTCGCAGGCGTGCGGACAGGCTCTATTTGGAACACTGGGCACTGCAGCAGCAGACTACTAGTATTAACTTCTAATTAGACATACTTTATATGAAAAGTGAAGAATCAGTATCCTAGAATGATAGTAGAATTAATATTTGTTTTATTTAGTTACGTTCTTCTCTGGCTATAAAGCAAAACAATGGGCAACACACGTGTGGCCTACGACCCCTTTCTAGGGCATAGGTAGGGTCTTCAGACCCCTAAGACCCCACTTGGATCCACTGCTGCGAACTAATAAGTTCAATTGCACGGACTTATAAAATGTGCCTATCACGTAGATTTAGTCACGAACATTTAATTCTGTCTTGACAAGCAATACTGACAAAAATAAATAGCTAAACCTTCATAACATCTAATGTGCATGAATGTGGAATAGTGTCGCTCTGGTTGAGTCATGACTGTAGTTTAATCTGAGCCTCATGTATCCTTAATAAAAATAGGTTATGGAACCATGATTTACCGTCTATTGGAGCTACATTTAGCAACATTATATTGTTCTTCCAGCCAAGCATATATTTGTATTTTAGCACGTACAGCTTCTCGCATAGTTTGGTGTAATAATGTAACGTGCTTAGCTGAAGTAATTAGAGCATTTGTAACACAGTTGAATGTGGCACGTATAATTATATATTTTAGCAACGTAATTATGATAAAGACACATATGTTTGTCACACCTAGAAGACAGTACTATTATAGTTGCAAAATGTGTGGCTTCTTCTGCTATAACGTACATATCTATACATTTTGCAGTACTGTTTTCACCTTGGACTTTCGCTTTATCGACATAGGGAAAACAACACCCTCTTCATGAAGATATCGCCAATATAGCCACACACTTGTGTAAGAAACACATACTTGTTATTTGTTGTGTTTTGTTCTGTACAATATCATGCAACAATATAAACACGGATTATTTTTTTTTTGGATTTTTTTGTTTAAACAATATTTATTTGAAAACTTCCGGGATTCATGAACAACACGGATAAATGGTGTTGCGATATTACAAAATATACTCAATTTCCACCTGTATTCTCACCTGGGGTCATGGCATTAATGCCGACGACAATCAAAGCAAGCACTGTTAGGGCCACTAGAGTCTTCATCTTGTCCGGAAAGCTGTTCAGAGACACAGATAATCTTCCATAATAATATCACCATTGTCAACCAGATGCTGAGCAATATATTAATAAATAATATCAATACACGATAGGTACTAGTAAACTAGGTACTACTACTAGTATACTAGGGTATAAACTGATACAAATATCGATTACAGAATTGATGATATGGACGTCAGGGTACCAATATTTTAAAAATTCAGTTACAGATTAATAATTCTATATGCAAATAGATAACTCTATTATATAACTTAATTTCAGATGTACATGTAATTATCATTAGATACGTGTTATATAGAATTCTAGCCACGTACATGCATCACGAAAATTTGGGACATACCTGAAACAGTTATCAGATTGGCAACCTTCTTTTTCCCCGTTTTCTTGGGGGTAGGTAGGCACCCACATTTATCCCCACCCGCCTTGGATCAGTCCATTGACAGAGAGGATATACTAGGCTATATCAATATTATTAATATGACTAAAACAACACCAATACACACTATAGATTAAAATATTGTTTTAACACTATATATTTGGAATGACAATGCTCTATATTATAATCATGTATACAGCTTTAAATGGTACATTAAAAATGTGTTATAACAATAATTTCATCTGTCATCCCCGCGAACTAATGGCACTGCATTGTAAGACGTGTTCCTCTTGTATTTAATGTTTGGCTCGACTCCAAGGATACGTCTATGCATTGTTGGGAAACGCGCCATCACATACTATAAAAGTATACTACACCTCCATATTCTCAACTTGTTTGTATGGGTTCAATAGAGATTCAGAAATGTTGAATTAAACATTTTATTCAGAAAAATGCGAATGTATCGGTAACATTTTACAAGTTAACGTGCTTACGAGACCAAGTTCTGTATAAGAATATAAAGTATGGGGTTGAACAATACAGAACAAATAAAACTGGCAATTATTCTTTCTCTATCATGTGTTCTATTTTAATCTATTCCTTGAGACTTTCTTGTTGTCAGTAGACAGACGGCTAGTATAATACAATACAATACTGCTTACACATATTGCTATATCTCTTCTATTAATGTGTGTACAAATTATACACATAAATCATAGATGTACGATTAATTTACATGTTATGCTATTTTAAATCGACATTACCCTGACATTACCCATAAAGTTATCGGCATATTTTGATCTCAAAACACTGTTTTAAAATGGTGTTTGCCCAGTGGCAGTGTAGAGGTCAATCGTCAAATATAGGCGAACTCATCGATAGTTTATGGCAATTCATATAATTGCGCTTTTGACCTAAGAAATTATTTATAATAATATAATATTGGAATTCCTCTATTATAAAAAAAATATGTTTTGCTTGTTGGGATTCCCTTTTGGAAATAACTATACTGTAATAATATTCCAATTTACCATTTACCACGTCAATATTATTGAGTTACTCGATCGTTACTTGTTGGGATTACCACAGGCACTTGAAAATTAACGAAATAAAAATCACTATCAAACACACACCCTCTGACTACACTGTATATCAGTATGTACAGTGTAGTCAGAGGGTGTGTGTT
>JAUTBX010128048.1:0-10221 GCA_032361465.1 Lepetodrilus tevnianus | reverse complement strand
TATAGGGTTTGTTTAATTTGAGTGTAGGCATAATGAGGTGTAGGCAAAATGAGGTGTAGGCAAACTGAGGGTAAACCAGATGGTTAGGAGTCTTTGAGAATATGCTGTATGCCAATATACCTGAATCTATACCATGCATCGAAACCGTGTACATACACACATGTTTGTTCAACCCTATCTTTCGTTAATCTGAAAACACAACAACAGTATCCCATTGCAATATTGGTATTACGCTCCAAATGATAGTACGATATTATCTAAACATACGTGTCAAGTCGACAACATGGACTAAACCTAATAAGCTATAATGTGTGCCTATAAATGGAGTTGACTATTCATTCCTAGATGCTATATAAATTAAATAAACTTCCTTGTGGATGTACTTTCCAATATATTTCTAGTGGTATTCAACATCAGCTTACAAGCAATATGAATACTTAATGAAAGTCTCCGATTCGTTGGTCGAGAATAATCTTAAGTGTTGAATACTATAATCTAGAGTACACTAAATAAACCAAGGGTCACCGATATTCCTTAGTTTTAATTATTTGTCCAATGGGTCTGCAAGTTCTTGAATACCTGGATTCTGTAGACATCCTTCGTAGTTTAAACACTAGCTAAATGTATGTTAAAAAATGTTACTGTCCCTTTTGAGTATAATTATGTAGGTGCAACCAAAGTTCATCAAAAGCTAGATATATCTCTCTTGGAATGTCGACAAGTTGTTCATTGATTTTCCTTTCAAAGATAATCAGTTTCACGGTTATGTTATCAACCTATCTTCAGTAAGCTTGTAAAAGTTGCATAAAACAAAAGGATGATGTAGAGGGTTTATATACGATTTTATTTCATACGAATAAACAAAACACATACAACAGGACAATTCATTTTTTTAATGTCACCAAGCAGACATCGAACACATATTTCTTCTGGTAGAACAATACACTAACAAACTAAAGTATATGAACATAAGAGTCCTTAATGTTGTCTAGTATATGTTTACAACGGAAGGTATCCTAGCAATGGTCCATCTATACGGATCTAAATGTATTTCTCTGATCAAAATAGTGTTGAAGAAAACGTCTCCAACTTGCACCATAACATACCAAGGGAGATTACTGTTGTTAAACCTCAATCTGCTTCTCAAAATTGAGAATATTTGGAAAAACATAATGTAATCCTATTTCAATGATGTGGCTATGAAACAAATTGTATTTTTTCTTCTGCTGTATGAATGAGGATTGTTTTAACCGTCCTACTTCGAATTTAAATATTTTTTTACAAAGCTTCAAACTTTCGCGTCTGCACAATCCGAACATCCTCTCATTGCTTCCACTTTGCTCAGATAATCACTGGGACCAAGATGCAAGGTTTCAATCATTTAAAACATTCAACTTATCTCAGACAACTAGGTTGCATCAACCTGGTTACAATCCTCTTATAACCTCGATGATGCAACCTGGTTAAAGCTCCATTCTGAGATTTAACCTTTTTCAGTAACCTACATTAAAATCGACCTTGCGACATGACGCTCGGACCACTTTAGGATGGCCCTACCAATCAAACTCACTATTTTGAACTATAATTAAATACCATTTTAGGTCAGATTTCATCCAGGGGTCGTTGCAAAATGCTCTTGTAGCATGAAAATAATTGTAAATGGACTCTCGCCACAATAGAAAGAATTGACCTTACAATAGTTGTAGTTACAAGAGCTTCATGCAACCACAGGTGGCCGGTTATCTATTATGTATACTACTCAAAATTTGCCAGAGATCACTATTAAGGGTTGTATTATATTATATTGAATATTTTTTCCTACAAAAATGATCCTTATCAAATGTTGAGTAGTATATAATAATTTCAATACAAACGTTTAATTTCCTTTTGTAAAAGTTGAATTGTTATTCGAGGACATCACCGGTTTTTCAGCAACCGATAAATTGATATGCACCAGGATAAATCTACATTCAATCCACAGTTTGTTTAATTTATTTTGTAAAAAAGGCACTTTCAAGATTCTTTTAACTTATTTAAAATAACTACTAGTAGTCTTTTTCAGCAGTCCTCGTCATAATAACAGCATTACCGGAGCTGCATTGCAGTGTATGTAGCATTGATATCTCTACAACTCAACGGAACCATGCTTGCATTGCATGTTTAGAGAATACTTCTGATCCAAACAGACTGATAAAAATAATATGGAAAATTAAAAGACAATGAAATTCAATTTCCATCAGATTTTATTTTATAATACACTGATATAAATGAACATTTTTAGCAATAACCACTTGAATCATGCTTTTCAGGTGAGCTGAGGTATTGTGTCATCATTAAAATGAGAAATTAACTTTTCACTGTAATACTACTTGTATTGTCTTAAGAAATGTAAATTCAATGTTATCAAAGAACACTTAACTGGTACTGGACATGAAATTGAAATCAGAGACAAGTTCCTCTATTGGTTAATAACATACAATTGAACAGAGGTAATAATCAGGGGTGCCACGATTTGCCTTTCTCGCGATACGATACGATACGCGTCGCGATTCAATTTAAAAGAACTTTGATTTTAATTATTTCTTAAACTATCCAGTACAAATAAGTCAGTATTGAAGAGAAAATTTGAAAACAATTAATGTCTTGTTAATAAAACATTTTAAATAATTGTGAAATATAACAAAATCCAACATTAAACTCAAAGAGCTGAAATAACCTGTGTGTGAAAACAAATTGATCTGAACATGTATTTTAAAATCGATTCACATTAAAATTAAGAATCGATTCACAAAGACAGAATCGTGTATCACGATATGAGAGGTAAAATGGTGATGCATCAGTGAATCGTGACACCCCTAGTAACAATGTAATGATAACTTGAATACTGTGTCTTATAGTGTAACTGTGTGCATGTGAATGTTTGTATATGTATATGTGTGTGTGTGTGTGTGTGTATGTGTGTGTGTATTTGTATATTATGTCATTGTATTTGTATGTCTGTGTGTCTGTGTGTGTCTGTGTGTGTCTGTGTGTGTGTACCATGATATCCAATTTCACTTTACAATTCAGCGAATACACATTTTGCCACATTAAAATACAAAAAAAATACACAAATCTTAAAATATTCAGACGAAGGATGTCTGCTTGGCGACCATCATATTCTAGTCAGTATACAGACAATACATACTGGCAACAAATGTACAAAACGTCGAATTCTCTCCCTTTTCTCAATGTTTGGAATTCAAATATGGACAGTGATGCAATGAAAGGGGACAGAATTACAAATATCTTGCCGAGTGCATGTTACAAATGTCAACACTTACATATTTCCAATCTGGGTAAATTGACCCTTCAACACACTATCGTTATTAATACTGGCATAATCCCGGACGGGAATGAAATAAACTGGTGTACACAACGCTCTCATGATGAAGGAAAACATACCTAACAATACCTCACATTCTTTAATTTTCATAACCTCAAAACTTCATTGCAATACTGCTTTACGTCATAGCAGGAATATTTCACCCATACGCGATGACAAACTTCCAAAAACCAACAATTGAAATCATAAATTTCTTCCTAAAGGTATTTGTATCATGCGCCCAGCTTGTGATTGATTGATTTACTTGACTGATGAGATGACAACTTGAATGATAAGAGCAGTATTGGCTACAACTCTTCTTCAGATTCCAATCGAGTCACTTGTTCCACACCGTTCCTCAAAGGCTTCACCTCCACGGACAACATCGGAGCGTCGTCTCCGTCGACATGAACCGTCTTTTCCGGCAGACTCGAATCGTCCTCTCCTGCACCGTTGTCGTCGGCCTTGGACGTGGTCTTCTGCGGACTCCACGCCTCGGTCGACGTGGCCTCCGTGGTTTGGTCCTGACAGCTGGTGCTGTCCGCAGAGAGAACGTGCGACTGGGCGTCGTGATTGTTGTTTGCTTGCGTAGTAGTAGGAGTAGCAGTAGTAGTAGTAGTAGTTCTGCCTTGCCACGAGGCCTGGCCTGAATCACATCCTGGGTGGGTGTCTGTATTCACACTACTGTTGACCTGAGCTGAGCAGTCTGTCGTGTCCATCGCTTCCTCCGCCTCCTCGTCACTTCGCTGTGAACTCTCCGGACGCGAGTGGTTACTGAGGTCTACGCCAACTCCGCCCAGGGACGGCGAACGAGTCCTGACCTCAGACGTCTGTGTATTGTCGTGTTTGTCTGCCGACGATGATGTCCTTGTGTCTGAGCTCGGACTGACTGAATGATTGGGAACATGCTTACCGGCGCTCGAAGGGGACGGGTCTTGGCGAGTCTGTTGTTGTTGCTGCTGCTGTTGTTGTTGTTTAACAGTGTCGCTTAACGTCCGTAGCTGTTCATGCTCACCTTGCAACTTGGTCAGTTGATCCTTAGTGTCTTTGAGTTGTGTTTGCAGTACGTATATCATACCCTGCATACCCTCTACATCTTCTTCCAATTCACTCACAAACTCGTCCAGTTCTGTATAACAGGAAATAAACGGGAGACAATCAATACCTGACCGCATAGATGATCATAAAAATAATATAAAAATTCAGAAAACCAAAAATTAATGTCTCCCTTTACCTGCTAACATAGCTTGTTAATAATAACTGACCTTGAAACCAAAATATTTAATCTATATATTGAAATACATGTTTACAAATGTTCTATCACCATACATAACCTTGCGAATATTTCCAATAAAATTTTTATATCTTTGCATCGATGATTTTAAACGAGATTTGTGTAAACATTTGATATTTCTTCTACACACAAACTACTAATATGCCAATAATAGTGCATTAATCTTAACGACAAGATGTTCACTTTTCCAATAAATTCCTCTCAAAAGCCATTTGAAAAACAATAACACATTCCTCTACTCAAATTCAATAAAGGAATGTATCGATCGTGGATCAAGTACTACCAACCCTGGTTTTCTACCACATTCCCACATTTAACACAGTGAGTGAGTGAATATGGAGTTCTATGTGGGAATCTTTCACCCATTTGCGAAGATATAACACAGAACTAGAACTAAACAGACCAGAAAGCATGCCTGTGATCGAATGTGAACTCAACAAATCTGGATACCTTCTTGATTTTTCTTCATTTCTTGAACTAGTGTTTTCTGAAGTGCTATTTCTCCCTCTAACTTGGCCGTGCGTCCTGATGCTATCATCTTGCCTAACTCCTCATTTTCTTGCAACAACATGCGACACTTGGCCATAAGTCGTTTGCCTGTTTGACTGCAACAGCAATGCATTAACATGTCATGGGGGCCTGCTTGGGGTGCAGTTTTATCTGGTGCATAGAATCTTAGTATGAAGATAACGCTCAAAATCTTAGTTATAAAAATATATTGAGACAAATTTGAATGAGAAGCAAAAAAAAATATGTACTCTAAACAAATTTAAGATTTTGAGCTCGAACTGGGTTGCAACAACTGAATTCCAACAAAAGTTGTAGCAATTGACTAAATAGGAATCATGTCCATGATCAAAAGTTCATTTTCATATAAAGTGGTGGGTTTGTTGTTTTTCCAAGATTATTTTGCTCATATCACGGCTTGTCAGATTATGACAGGAGGAAACCTCCATAGCACTGAATGTTGTAGTAAACCTGCGAGCACCAAGTGGTACACACATTGATGAATATAGAGTTCCAACATTGCTGCGGGAATCTTTCACCCATCTGTGACAATTGGTACACAGACCAAAGATGAGGACTATTCTACAGACTGCATCCCACCAATATCGCGTCAAGTCAGAATACAAGCTACCAAATGCAATCATCAGTTGCTTGCATAGTCACTATTCTGAGCACGTATCCGAGGTTTCATTTGGGTGCAAAATAATTCCACGTTCAAAATACCTACAAGTGGTACGTTTAAAGACAAGGGCCGAGTAAGCCGCTTAGCTAAACTGGTTCCCTGTCCCATGTACGGTTCATAAAACTCTTTGAGACGGTGACTTGTTTGGTAAGCTGCTTGCAAGTGCTCGTGTCTTTGAACGCACCCCAGGGTATCCTGTCGTGAAACTCTCATAGTTACTAGAAGATAGGGCTCTCAAATTTGCTTATCACTATGAAGAGGGCTATGATTTCTTAGTGGATAGTTTCTTGAAAGGATCCCCGATAATATCCACTTGAAACTGAATTATTTGCAAAGTCTTCACAAATTAATAATACCACTTTTATTTCCTCAATATTGCAAACATGCAAGATAGATTTCCTATAATGGAATTATTTATGACGACGAATATGTTGCATGATCTCAAAAACTCTGCCTATCAACATACTAATGCACCCACTAGCTTTGATTATGAATGTTAATTGTGTTGCAATGGGAAAGATTTTAATGTCAAGATGACTTTTAAAATATAAATAAATTTATCTTTATGAGAGTATTTTCCTTCAATGCAATCAAGGAAAGATAAATTGCTCTTGGGTACAATTCCAAGAGCAATTTGGATACGATTCCTGATGGCATTGAAGAAATTCAAATTCATAGTTCCGAATTTACATCTGAGTTTGAAAACATTTTTGAGTACGATTTCATGCTCAAACCAACATTTTGCTCACAAATCACCATATAAAATAGTTGGAACATGAAGTACCTCAAAATCATTTTATAACCTCAGGTCCATGAAAAAATATATTTTAATTTGAAAAACAAGACATAAATAAAACAACATCAGTTTCATTATGTTGTGCTAATACTGTATAATAAATTAGAAAGAAAATAAATAGTAGAAATAATGCTTTCAGTCATCTTCCATCGTGGAGACTATCTTCTGATGAGCAGCAATGAAAATTACACCTTTCCCTGCTGGATTAGACACA
The DNA here is from genome assembly GCA_032361465.1 of Lepetodrilus tevnianus. Lineage (NCBI taxonomy): Eukaryota > Metazoa > Mollusca > Gastropoda > Lepetellida > Lepetodrilidae > Lepetodrilus > Lepetodrilus tevnianus. The sequence continues at coordinate 3,364 of JAUTBX010128048.1, read as the reverse complement.
AGCACTGCTCTTTAGGGCATCTCCAGTTGCCTTCAGCATGGAGAAGGTTAATCCCAATCATGGCTCTCTAAGTTACATCAAGCAGGTAAAGGATTTATAAAAAATTAACATAACGGGCAAAGATCTTTTATATATTACTTTCTAAGAAAATGAAAGCAAGGAATTGGAAATATAATATATCTGGTAAATGATACTTCACGAAATGGTTTGCGAAAGAAAAAGGAAATCACATTTAGAATACACTGTACTCGGAATTGGCAACAGGCAAATAAATCTATGAGAAACAAATCAGCAGACTTCCGTGAAATATTACCAAGTCTGTACAAGTCTGTATACTGGCATCAGTATTAGTAGATTGCATCTTGAATAGCAACATGAGCAACACAAATATTGCCAAGAGATTGTTGTGAACTTGCTGCGATTGAAGTTGAGCGAAACACCTTGAGAGCAAAAAGTCTTTGTAGTGTACATGCAAAGTATCAAAAACAATTTCAGTAGAGGTTATAAACTATATATACAGTGTCTTATAGCAAGTATGTGTAGACAGTTGTAGTTCTCGAGGTTGAGTTCGAGGAAGCATTGCCCAGGACATGATGTGCCGTCTGTACTGTCGAAGTGCAGTCATCCATGCTTCCTCAATACCAGCTAATACTCGTAGGTTGACTTCAACAGCACTTCAGGCCCCCGAGACTACGAAATGTTCCAGAGTACAATTTCATGCTCAACGTCATGTAAATTTTTATCTTGAGCATGAAATCGTACTAAAGATGTTTCGTAATCTCAGAGTTTCATCCTGTAATAATATTGATAAATGATGACTAAATGATGACTGCAACGTAATAAAAAAAAACAATCCAAAATAATTTGTTAAATGTAATCGCTCATTTCTTGTAGGATCTCTATGATTACCTCATGTTTACTGCTCCTTGCATAGATATAAATTCAGGCACAGAGAATTAACGTTAAAGCATTTTGAGTACGATTTCATGCTCAAACTCAAATTCTATATATGGATTTGTGAATTGACTTTGTATCAAGCATGAAGTACTCAAACATGTTTCATAATCTCAAGGCCTGACTGAATGCAAGGATGAAGCATGTAAAACCTCTTGCAATCTCCACAGCGTTGGTCACACAAACAATTCTTGCAATAACACATTGCATTTGTGTATGCTTTGTATACTCATAGCTATTCAACATGCAGTCTAATCCAATGTCTGCAAAATGGTGGTAATGTATTACTCATACCAAGTAGCAACTTGTGACTGCCCTCAATGCAATATTCCCCATGTTACTGCATAATGCTACACACAAAACCATTCATAGTCTCTTCCAAACAAAGAACTGGCAAATGGGTAAACATAATAATCCAGAAATAACGTTAAGAAATAGTTCACCCACTCATCACTGAGAATCAATTTGGCACGTGCCATGAACTCAAATAAAATCATACCAATGCTTGTTGATAATGAGAGCATTTCAAAAGTAACAGTATTGTTAATTTTAAAGAGTTTTTAGCTTGTCTTAACCAACCTAATTGCATGTTGTGATGTCGACGATCTTACCACACTTTCCGGTCTTGTAGATTTTCATCGACATCTTGCAATATTCTTACAAGATATATCTCTGTACCATCACAAATTCTAAACTATTTAAAACCACCATGAAACGAGTGCAAATTGTGAAATCGCTTATTATGTATCTTAAATTATTACTTTTCAAATATTTAAATAACAATCACATTTTTGCTAAACCAGATTCAAACCGATTGTGTTGCAAATAAAGCAAGCAAAAAAAATATAGATATTTTTAAAGAAAGATAACCTTGATGGTCACTCTCCTCTTCGTAGAGACTCTGGGGTCCAGTCGATCCTACGACCGACCCGCTCAAAAGTCTCTCAATAGTTCTCTTACAGTTCTCCACTGACATAAGCATCAGTCATTGTTTTGCATAGTTTATATCGGGAGTTCGTGTCACATCCTATCTGGTGAAATGTCTATATTTAAATTGTCTTATTGTACCGAGAGAAAAGTTCCTAAAATGTTTATCAATGTCTGGCGATCGAAAGTTCGAAGTCGTTGTGGTGTTCTCCACGCGACCTACAAACCACGAGCCGATCTAGTGGCGGCAGTGTACATGTACAGTCCCGATAACCGTTACGGCCGAACATTACCCCGATATGTTCACCGGAAAAGTTGTTGCACTGTAAAGTTAAAAGATGCAAAGTAAAATCATCATTTACAACAACCAAAGCTGAACCAAGGAGTGATAAATGTCAAGGGGGATGTCGAAAGCTCAGGAGACAAAGCGAAGAAGCTCAGCGACTTTTGTTTTTAATCCCAGGACGCAACCGATGTGATGTTCATCTGGGGGAGAGAGGGCGTTTTATCTTTCGCATCAAAGAGAATGGCTGCCCAGTGTCCAAGCATCGGCCGAAAACTGACAACTGTCCGACAGTTTGCTTGATCTGTTGTGAAATGTCAATGTCAAATGTTAAAGTCTGGCCGGCTATCTAACCGGAACTGTGTCAATTAAATTTACGATAGATTGTGATATACACCTGTCTGATGTGAATTTCCAAGCGCTCAATTCATTTTGTGTTTGCTTCAGTTTTTCTTTCGACTCGTCGACTTCTTTGGCCATCCTCTGGAACACAAGGTTCAGTGCTGGATCCAGCAACATCATGCGAAGCTGTGCTGTGCTTTGAGTCTGCGTTTGCTTCATTTCTGAGATCTGCGTCTGAAAAAGGAATTTTATAAGAGTTAACAGACAATCTAGGTAAATAATATGAGAGTTATTGTTATTGCAGCAGGATCTTTCACCAATACATGATGATCAATGAAATCACAATTACATTTGAATTGTCGCTTTAGACTCACTTTCAAGATACAGAAGACCTAGCATATACCAGCCTTGCATAAACCGGACACTCACATCTGAAGTTCCGGTTCTGTCTAACGCTAATTGCGGCATATGCGTACAACGGACTTCGCATATAACGGACATAAATAGTCGGTCTCAATGAGTCTGTTATGCCAGTTCTACTGTATTTTCATTAGTATCACAACTTTTAATTTACTGCCGATATTCTTTTCATTATCTAATGCAACAAACCAACAGGTTTTTTTATGGTAATTTTATTGGGTTTTCTTAAATTGAGATTTAGGTGTGACTTTCAAGATTCTTTCACATATCACGACTTGTCAGAAGAAAAACTGCAACATTCATTGCCAGCAGACATTAACAGTATTGAACATTCTTTGACTGTCCCACCATTAACATTGAGTGAGTGAATATGGAGTTCAACGTCGCTGCAGGAACCATTCACAGTGAAGATGCTCACCAAGCATTCCTGTAGTTCCT
>JAUTBX010128026.1:0-10227 GCA_032361465.1 Lepetodrilus tevnianus | reverse complement strand
ACTACTACTACTACTACTACTACTACTACTACTACTACTACTACTACTACTACTAATAATAATAATAATAATAAATACATGTACTAATACTAATAATTAATAATAATAATAATAACAATAATCACTTGTCCAGTTTAAAATTGCTCAAAAGTGCTTTTACGCAAATTGACATGTTGTTGTTCATTATATTACAGAAACTGCTGTCCTATCCCCAAGTAAAGAGACTTGTCAATGTCAGCGACCGGTACGATAACGATCCTCTTCACATAGCGGCACAACTGGGTTACAGTGAAATAGTGGTGGTAAGTGTGGCCCTTAGTAGTGTAACACACCGTGCTGTATTCTCTTCAATGTACTCGGCGCGTATGGGTGAAAGATTCCCGCTGTTACGTAAAACAACAATTTACTCGCTGTTTAACGTCGCTGCAGGATTTTTTTCACCCATTTGTGACTATATTCTATGTACAGTGCAGGGGCCCATTGCACAATGCTTTTGTGACTATAACTATTGTAAGGTCAACGGTTTCTATTGGGCGGGAGCCCAGTTACAACTATTGTAGTGCTACAAAAGCGTTGTGCAACGGGCCACGGTACTGTACTCTTCGATGTACGACTGGCCAAACATCCTGCTTCCTGTTCCACTCCAATTTAAAAAAACAATATCTCCCTGAGAATATATCAATATAATCATGGTTCTTGGAAAAATGGAATATAATTTGGAATGGAATATGGAATATAAAATATGGAATATAAAATATGAAATATGGAATATAAAATATGATTTGAGCGAAATATGAAAGTAGCGCTTTGATATTTGTAACTCATGTATTGCTGGCTATGTCATTAGTAGCGTTACAATTTGTTCTGAGGAAAGCGACGCTGTTCTACAAAGCTGAGATTTTTTTCGGTTTTTTTTCATGTGTATTTGGGAAAGGATCTTATTTTAATCACTGTGTATAACTTGGAAAGGTTCTTTTTCGATAATTGTGTGTATCACTAAGAACGATCCATTAATAGATCAATGACCTTTCATATTGCTTGACCTTCAGCTGTTGCTAGAGAGTGGTGGTGACCTTGACTCCAAGAATGAAGAGGAGCAGACACCATTGCATCTTGCTGCCAAATTTGGACGAACAAAGTACGTTATGAATGATATAAAATGGTTGAACAGAATGTTACATTTGGTCCTGCATGATTCTCTGTTTCGTAAGCAATTAGTATTTTCTGTCCATGTACATACATGTGTGGTGGTGCTTAACTTTTTTATGGGTGTATTTCTTTTTGATTTTGAAAAATTAATGGTTGAAAGATTCCCACTGTGACATAAAACTATATTTCACTCACTAAAAATTGATATTTATTCGTATATTTTTCAGTATTGTCCGAGAGTTGGTCAAGCGAGACAAGGCATCCATCAACGATGAAGACGAAGACTCCAACTCTCCGCTGCATCTGTCGGCGCTCCGAGGTCACGACAAGGCGGTGGCGCTGCTATTGGAATTTGGCGCCGATGTCTCAGGAAGGTAATTCTGTCCTTGACAATACTCAGTTATGATATGATAGCACAGTGGTATATTGTCGGACTTCAAGAGTTAAAGATCCCAGGTTTTAACCCACAGTGATCCAACATCAAGGTTCACAGAAGTTACAGCATCAATATGCACGGAAACTACGGAAGTGCAGACATCACCCCAAAACCCCTCTACCATATCTTATCTTGCATCTATGGGTGAAAGATTCCCGCTTTGACGTAAAACAATAATTCATTCATCTTGCACCATGCACCAAAGTTACTTTTGTCGCAAATGGGTGAAAGATTTCCGCAGCAACGTTAATCTCCATATTCAATCACTCACTGTATGTCCCTTGTGAACTACATGTATTTATCTTTATTTTTACTGAGTTTCATCAGGTAAAGGATAAAAGATTTCCGCTGTGACGTAAAACATTGATGCGCTCATTTTTACCGAGTCGTGCTTCAACCTGTGAATGTCTGTCTTTGCCTACAGGAACTACAGTCAATGGACGCCACTCGATCTGGCGGCATCCAAGGGCTGGGTGAAGACGTGTCGAATACTGCTGGAGGCCGACGCACCCATCGACCCCATGGACAAGAACCAGGTATGCACGTGCGATAGAAATTAGAAATATTGTGTGAATTTGAAGCAAATCACAAAGGATGACAATCCGCAGAGAGTAGCCATTTTACATGTCTACATAACAAAATATAAATGATTTAATTAATTTTTTACAGACCACCCCCCTCCATCTTGCCAGTAAAAATGGCCACGCCACAGTGGTGGGCCTCCTTCTGGACTGGGATGCCAACGTAACATTACCAGACTCACAGGGGCTCAACAGTCTCGACATCGCAATTGAAAACCATAACATGTGAGTGGAAATCTCTTTACCTAGACTCCATATTCACTCACTCTTTACCTATAATAATCTCAAAATAACAATAAATACATTTTTGATATTTAATAAAAATATTTTTTAAATAATAATATTTTTTTATTTAAATGTCAATACAACATTATATGGTGTCCTGTAATGACCACCTTTAATATTCTAAATAATAATAATAATAATGTATATCGGTATATTATTTTTAAAATGTCATCAGTATGGTGTGTTGTAATGTCTTTACCTATAATCCAAATATGTTGGATAAAATATAAAAGAATAATACAGTAATAATACATTTTTATTTAAAAAAAGTCAATACAACATCAGTATGGTGTATTGTAATGTACAGTTTTAATATATGACGAGTTTGCCAGAAGTTTACCTGAAGAAGTTGTTTATACAGATGTGTACTGCTATGTATTTGGAAATTTAACTTTCCTTCTCTAGTGATGTTGCCATGGTGATCATCAACTCTGAGGTGTGGGAGGATGCCATGAGGAACGCTTCATTGGACGTCGCAACTGGCCGTCTGGACACTCCTATGCGCAAACTCATCCGGAAAATGCCAGGTTCTACATCTTCAAAATTAATAAATAAATATGAGCTTAAACATCTTCATATTCTACAAAATAAAAGCAGTAGAAAATACCATAATACCTTCACAAATGCAGGTTTACTGCTATGGGTGTTGCGGGTTCCCTCCTTCTCTAAAAACTTACAAGGTGTGATATAAGTGAAAGAATCTTGAAACCAGCTCTAAACTCCAATTAAGAAACAAAACAAAGCATATTATAATCCTTAAATATACTTACGGTAATCGTTGTATATGGGTGAAACATTCATAAAGCAAAGTTTTAAAGCAATTTATGTAATCGCTCACCTGACAGTATTTTCCACATTCCTTTGAAATTGTTTGACATCGTTCGACAGCGGCTAATTTTCTGTTTGACATCCAGATGTTGCCGAGAGGGTGTTTGACCGTTGCCTCAGCTACGGCGGGGAGAGCAATCCCGAACATCCGGAATACAAGATCACGTTCAACTACGAGTTCCTGGACGATGTCTACGCCAACTGGATGGACATCAAGAGAGATTCCGCCAGTGACTCGGGATCTAGCTCAGGTGATTAGCAGACCCATTCTTGCAGATCTAGCTTACAGATCTCTGGAGATCTATTGGTAACGGTACTCATGGTAGCATACAAGTGATACAAGGTCTAGCTCAGGATCCAGTTGTTCAGAATGTGGTTTCAAATCTGGCCACGAAACTTCTTGAGTACAATTTCATGTTCAAGCTCAGATTTGATATGGGGATTTGTGAACAAACCTTTTGAGTTGAGCATGAAATCGTAGTCAGAATAGTTTCGTAATCTCACGGGCCTAGGTTTAAGATCTCGGGATATCTAATACTATATATGCTGTTCTTATAACGTATAGCAGTGAGGTGAGAATTTCCAGCATTGATATAAAATATAATAAGGAGATAATCATACTTTGATCAACCAATTATAAATTTCCATTGATTTGAATTTATTTTATTTTAAATTATTATTTTAATGTTTGACCATTTCTCAGCTTAAATAATCAAAATCACTGCGTTCTTTTCTGCAAGAACAGCGGTTAACATTAGATAGGTGGTACAATATTAAGGTTCTAAGGACAAAGATGAGATGCAATGGCTACCTAACTTCCACAATGTTATCGCTTGCTCGGGATGAAATAAGATACTTTATTATGTCTTTCTTGAATGTTGATAACATTTTTATTACAAAGTTATTAATTTACTTGTACATATTTTAAGGAGACCTCAAAACAAGTGAGAATAATGTGTGATTTTCGACTAATTTGCACCATGTTAAGAATTGCAGAAGATTTGTTACAGCATTTCCTTGTAGTAATTCTTAATATTTCTCATCCTCATTGCGAACAGGCAGTAAGCATACAATGTTAGCAGTCATAGTTTAGACCCACCTAATAAGTCACTGTTGTCATTGTTGCATTTTGTGATTCCCAATACAATACCACCACGACACCTTCCATTTTACTAGAACGGCCATCGTCGCAAATGGGTGAAAGATTCCCACAGTGACGTTAAACTCCATATTCACTCACTCACTGATAACGGCTTGAATTTGATAAATTTCAAGGTGAAAAAGAATAGATTAGATTTTTTTTTTAGTATTCATTGGAAAAATATAGTATTTGATGAATCAGAAAACCTAAATATCTTTCATGGTTTACCGTACATCCTAGAAAACCAGTTTCTCTTAACCCTCTCCCTGCTGGATTAGGCACAGGCACTGCTCTTTAGGGCATCTCCGGTTGCCTGCAGCATAGAGAGGGTTAATATCACAACACTAATCAATGCATGCTTCTATTAAGGAAGGCTTCTATTCAAGGATATCATGTATGATTTACAGATACAGGCACTTAGTATCTCGCTCAAGACAATGCTAGTTCATTAACCCTCTCCATGCTGGAGGCAACCAGACATGCCCATAAGTTGGATTCATACTTTTAACGGTGGCACACAGCGCAAAACGTTAGCAGACGCTTACCGGTGTATCATCCCCAAAACACTCTCCCATGAAGCACAATATAGAGTGTTTGGGGACTGCTACACCGGTAAGCGCGTGCTAGCGAGTTGCGCCGTGTGCGGCCGTTAAAAGTATGAATCCAGCTTAACAAGCAGTGCTTGAGTCTAATCCAGCAGGGAAAGGGTTAAAGTAACATGTATTTTGTTAAAATTAATATAATTTTCACTGTTGAATTCTGTCTGTTTGAACTAACTAAGTTAAGTTGCATGTATGAGAGTGAAAACAGCTAATACGTTGTTGTGACAATAGGGACCGTAAGTTGACACGAGATAGCCCAAGATTCATTCAATATACTGGAACATAAACGGGTCAAACACCTAAATGCGCTACACATTTGACGACATTCCATTGTGACCTCACATGAAAACGTCACTATTCAGACATCATTCATAGCAACCATCGAATTTCTTCATGTCAACGGAAATGATACCCAACGAGACTTACTGTCCCTATATCGTGGCTAAATGTTACTAGTCAATGTCTATGTTTGATGTTTGTGAACATACCATGGTAGGTAGTCAAATAGTAATTGTTTCAGAGATAGTAATTGTTTCAGAGATGTGCATGATTTTGTGTTTATTGTGAATTGTCTAGTTTCATCACTGGAAAGTTGGAAACTGAGGCTTGAGTAGCCAACACTTTAGACATTTACCATAATTACCCTGATAATTCGAACCCTCTAATAGTTCGAGCATATAAATAAATTGCTAAAAATATAATTCTGATACTATCAATACGAACATGACCAATTATTTTTATAACAGTAACTTTCTAATTACTCAGATGCAATAAAAATGATCAAAATAATTAAAAGAATTTTTTATTTTATTATTATTAAATCCTCAATTTATTTACTATTTCATTTACAACCATATTTTTCTAATAAATTTTCTACAACATTTTAAAATTATATTCTCCTGTTCGAATTATTACGGTAATTATGGTAGATATACATGGTAAATTGTGAACATGTCTTCGTGTATGGTTTGTCATCATCCTTGATAAATATGACAGATGTGAAGATACCATTATGTTATGGTTGTATGAATGTGCCATTTAATGATTAACTAATGACGTCATTAGCCGTTGTTCCTCCATTGACTTTCAATGGGAACGTAATGATGCATTAGTTAATAGAGGTTTAATGACACGTTAATGGAGCATTAGTGTTTCATACAACCGGGCCCAGTACTTATGCTAACTTCTGCTGACAGTAGTGCTTACTGGTATTGCAGATTTTCACTTGCTTATAAATGGCAAGCCATGATACGAGTTAAAACATTTTAAAAACGGCTCCAAACTCCAATTAAATTATAATATTTTTAGAAATTATTTTACTGATATTGGAAAATTAATTAGGGTTGTAATGAGAGTAATATTTCAGTACACTTCAGGTCTCAATTTAGTTGCTAATTTGTAAGCCATGACAACCTAATTTTACATTTGGCAACCAATATTTCACTTATTTTAAGTGTTCCTGTCTATGCAGGAGCCAAATGGCTCCTTGGGAAAATGTTTAACTTTTAGGCCTGCGCCACTTTATGGATGTAATGATAGTAGTATTTCAGTACATACACTTTGCAATGGTAATGGTAAAAGTATTTATATACTGTGACTTTTCAGGGTTCGGAGTGTACGATGAGGACAACAAACTGCTACCTGGTGCACGACCGTACACCACAGACTCTAACAGCTTGAAAAAGAACCACTGTCTCATGATCATGGTGAGCTGACATTAGCTGTGGATGTTTAACAACCTCTTTAATATAGTGGCATTCCTTTTGCCAAGTCGGCTTGGTTTGGTGTGTCCTGTTAAGGTACTTCCGGCGGCCAGATTGCTTTATTTTCAAAAAATTTCAACATTCTAGCCTCCATTTCAGCTGGATGGAAATGAGCCGGGTTGTTTGATTTGCACTTGATGTGGTCCTTGCCCTAAACTGAAAAGTCGTGATATTGGTGAAAGGATCTAGAAAGTGACCCCTATTAAAGAAATAAATAATACTAATTAAGACTGTGAGGGTAACTGTTGTCGGCGATGTTACAGGCCAACTCGAGTCGGGAGGATCTGCTGGCTCACCCTCTGGTCATGTCGCTGCTCAATCACAAGTGGAGCACCTTCGGCAGCGTCTTCTACTACCTCTTCTTCAGCATCTACCTCGTGTTCCTCGCATTTCTGACCGGATACATCGTCACAACACCGCCACCGTTCATGAAGTAAGCTTCTTGCGTTACTACTGAAACAAGAATTTACATAAAAAGTAAAATTGTAATTTTAAAAAAACATAAATTATTTTTTATATTAAAAATATTAAATTAAATAATGAAATTTAGAAGAAAATAGTATTTTTTTGGTCTTAAATTGACCTACTATGTAAGAAATATTAGTTTATTCGATATTTCAACCATTACATGAAATCAAGTACTATTGCAATAATTACAGGTTGTTGTTTTTTATCAGACAGAAGTGTGATTGTTGATGTTTGATTTATTCCAGCTCCGAAGCTCAACAACTGGCTATCAAGAATTGTACAAGTACCATGTTATTTAACAACAAACAGCAGCCGACTTTTCCTCGCATTGCGAAGTATGTCATCATCGGATTAGGAGCTTTTAACTTGCTGAAAGAGGTACGGAACTCAATACTAATATGTTGCCTATTCTCTAGCATGTTGACAGTACAGAAGCTCTGACCATCATAACGGCGTTAGGCTGTGTTGACAGCAGAGAAACAGGTGTATTAGAAGTGGGTTATTTACCGATTAATTGCGATCGACGGAACTGAAAAATATGGCATGTGTTTGTGCTTATGTTGGCATAGATTGTCCATCCATCATCTATCAAAATTGGCAACGATAAATTCCGATAGCATCTTTTGTTGTCACCGCTGATTGGCGCGACAATATTTCGCTTGGCTCTGGTGTATGAGGACCTTAAGGTAAGAGTTCTGTAACCTGAACGTCCCATTTCATGTCCACAGCTGCTGCAGATCTACCAGGCTAAACTAGGCTACCTGGGATGGACAAATCTGATAGACTGGGTGACGTACGTCTCGGCGATGCTGCTGGTGATCGACTTCAACGACTGTCAGAAAATATCTGGCCATAGACTGGTAAGTGCACATGCACTATGGCCGTGGGATTCGACTCTGCGTATGTTGAGGTGCAAGTCCAACAGTCTACCAACTGTGGTACTATGCAACGAGTCCTGAGCGTAATAAAGTATCCCTGGTGTGAGAGGATGGTAGTAGACATGATAGCTTTGAAAAACGATACCCAGGACTAGTATCAATGTTATCCGCTTCTACACCTAGGTGTTCTCGATTTAAACATATTTTTATTCATCCAGAATGCGGATTGATAAATAAGCTGATTTCAATACCGCTCTCTCTCTCTCTCCTTCAGGACTGGCAGTGGTCTCTGGGTGCCGTGGCCATATTCCTGGCGTGGATGGACCTCGTGCTCTTCATCCAGAAGTTCCCTCGCTTCGGCATCTACGTCGTCATGTTTACGGAGATCCTGAAGACCGTGGCGCAGTTCTTCGTGGTCTTCTTCCTCTTCATCATCGCCTTCTCTCTCGGTTTCTTCACGCTGTTCCAGAACCAGGTTAGTCCACCTCTCATCACCAGCTGAGGGGCTCAGAGATGTGTACATTACAGGGTTAGAAGTTCCCACTTGCCCGGTGGCCCGATCCATTTCTCCTAATGTTAAAGGTATCCTACGGGCTAGTAGAAATTTTCTTATTTTTTATTTTATTTATGTCATTATTCGGGCCAGAACATTTTAAAGTTAAGTTCTAACCCTGTTACATGTACCCGAGGAAAGAAATATGGAAATATGCAATGGTTTTTCTATGAGATACCTTTTTTACAACATTCTACATCATCCATTTGGAATATATGGGAAATTTGATTTCAGTTGCCTACAGAAAGTAGAATGTTAAATCAAACAATCAGTTAATAAATGAATACAGGGATGGAAGTTAACTATAAAGATGTATGCATCCGAATAATTATGTAAATAACAAAATATATGAAATTTCTACTAGCTGATATAGGTTACCTTTAGCACTGGAAAAAATGGATCAGGCTGCCAGGCATGTGTTTGGTTCTATCCCTGTTAATACATTAATTACCGAGTTATTACTGTCACTTGTAGTAATTTAACGAGATGATTTGCATGTTTACTATTGTCATTTGTATTAGTTTGACAAGATGATTTGTTTGCTAAATACCGTCATTTGTAGTAATTTGACAAGATGATTTGCATGCTTATATTGTACCTGTCATATCAGGTTGCGTTCAACACGGTTCCACGGTCACTCATAAAAACTGCGGTCATGATGATCGGCGAGTTTGAGTTTGACGCCATCTTCAACTCTGAGTCGACGTCCTCAGATCCTGCGGCCCAGGTGTACTTCAAGGAAGTGTCCTATCTGCTGTTTGTCATCTTCCTCATCCTCATGTCAATCATCATAATGAACTTGCTTGTGAGTACATCCTCTACTCGTAATGTCCACCAGTGGCCTATATGTGCGATTATGTCCAATTTGTAATAATAACGATCGTCGCCTATGGGTGAGATATTCCCGCTGCGACATAAAGCATTAGTTCAATCAATCAATAATAATATTAATTCATGAATGAACGAATTATTGCTTTTCGTCGCAGCGGGAATATTTCATCGATAGGTGACGATGACAACAATAATAATATAAATACAAGATTTGTAATAGATTGCCTTATGGCAATTTTCTATGGATCCACATAAATCCTCTAATAAATTTGCACTAGACCGCAGTCCCCAATTGTCTGCTGTTATGCCTGCTATTATGTGGTGGTATCACTATCATGTGTATTATTAAATTAAAGTTATTATATGGTGTTTATCATTTGGTGTATATCTATTAAATAACTGACTGTCTTTCCCTCCCAGGTGGGTTTGGCTGTAGATGACATCAAGGCTGTACAAGATCAGGCAGCTCTCAAAAGGATGGCTATGCAGGTGTGTATGGGCAGTTTGTACCTCAGAGGTAGTACTGTACATGGCTGTGCATTTATATATGTTGGAGTATTGACATATTTTTTACAAAAGATCATATGGTATACAGTACAAGGCAAAATAGTGCAAACTGAATATGACTGACAAATTATTCTCACATACCCGCTCATGTGGGATAGAGCTAGCCCATGTGATACGCCCATGTGGGATATCCCTGTCCCACCCT
>JAUTBX010128015.1:0-10228 GCA_032361465.1 Lepetodrilus tevnianus | reverse complement strand
ACACACTGAAAATACATAGTCATATACAGAATATAGTATTTACAAGCCATTCTAAACGAATTACGATAGACGATACAATACAAATGAAGAACAATTATATAAATATATTATATACACTAAAGCAGGAAACTACGTTTTCATTTATATAAAAAGCCAAGACCGTCTTGCAGTATGACTAAAAAATACGTATATGAATATGGAAATAGATTGAACTGTTTCGATAAAATTCCGAACCACCGTAACGCGAAAGTATTGTACTTTTCTAGATACGAATCACAGTAATGATATTCACATGCTAATTATAACGTATTACATTAATTATTACCTACGTAATCCAATTTATATTGAAGCCAACTTCTATGCATTTACTAACATAATGCGATATCACTGATATGTACATTATCTTATGTTGAATAAGAATTAAATTCAGTAAATTCACCAATTATTACTGGAACGCCCACAAGTAAAACATGCGTCATAGACCGACCAGGTACATGTATACCGGAAACGTACACGATGTAATAATACACAAAATAAGTTTGTAAGCTCACTTTACTGGAATTATTTTGGTATGTTGGCAAAAGTAACACTTTCTACAGTTAGTTTGTCTGGATTCGAACATCTATGCTGCTCGTCAATACTCGGGGGGTCGTTATAATTACGGCGGCAACCGACGGATTAAATGAAACTCGAACCTCTAATTTGGTCGAATTACTGTTGCACCGAGCCATATAACTGTCAAAGTCTGTTATACAGACATTGTATCTAAAGCCCCGTCGAAATCGGCCCGCCTTTCTTGGTCAACAGAGCAGAGCCGTTTTGGAGCGACCAGTTACTGGGTGAGGTTCATTACCCGCCGGCAAACGGATCCTGATCGAATTTAAATATCGTATGTCAGTATAAAATGGCGTTTGTTTAATCAAGTGAGTGGGTTATGTGATCTAATTAGTTACACAACGTCTATTAAGATTGAATTCGAAGTGTAAACTGTATTGGGTTTTGTCTCGACAATCATAGATCGTGTAAAATCCTATTAAGAACATTGTTCTGAAATAGTGGCTTCTAAGTAATTAGGCTTTTTCTCTAGGGGATTGCGACTATATTGTTTTCAAGTGTGAATAGTTATATAGCCAGTTTGATGAAGGATTTGGTAGAGAGGCTATTACTGAAGTGTGCAGTTTTAGTGACAATTCGTGGTTTGTGGTTAGTCAAGGACGACTGAATTTTATCATTTATCGCTCAGGAAACATCGGTTGTAATATTAGTTGAGCCATTTATATGAACAATCGTGGTTTTGCAGTTGTGCAAGACGTGTGTCTAAAATTTGATTAATCTGATAAATAGTTTTTCCTTTTCCATAATGTAATACATTAATGATTCTACCGTAGAACAATGTTACATTTTTGCATACTTTACGGATTTATTGACCGTTTTATCCTAAAATTGCATCATAAAACCACAAAGGCATTGTTAGATTAGTTGATTTTGTAAGACGACCATTAGAAATCTGTTTCACGTTGTATTTCAATTGCCTCGACAAATTATCATACATAATCGATAGTTTTTCTTTTATGCATAAAACTTGTTGGTAACAGGGTACGTTACTATTCACTATTCCGGCTATCAGATTCTAAATAGTATTTGTTATATATATCAGATATCTTTAGAATTCCGTGCTTTTATGTCAATAACTGTTTAATCAAACTCGGACATATTTGCTCATTTCATTGGCACAGCTTGTACTAAATCTCGTTAATAATAATATGCTAATCATACCATTAGTACAAGACACATAAAGTGACATACTTTTTCGCTATCTCCGTGGTTTATGCGTCCCGATGTTGCAACCTTGTTTACGATTACCCCCGTGTCAATAGACCATAATATTTATGTTGTCTGTCGATATGTGTATATATAGGGACAGTAAGTCTCGTCGGTCATTTCCGGTGATAGAAAGAATGTCGACGGTTGTTACGAACGACGTCTGAATCGTGACGTTTCCATGTGAGGTCACAAGGGAATGTCGTCAAATGTGTAGCGCATTTAGGTGTTTGACCCGTTTATGTCACCGGATATTGAATGAATCTCGGGATATCTCGTGTCAACTTACGGTCCATATTAGTACAAGACACATGCAGTGACATACTTTTTCGCTATCTCCGTGGTTTATGCGTCCCGATGTTGCAACCTGGTTTACGATCACCCCCGTGTCAATAGACCATACTATTTATGACGTCTGTCGATATGTATATATTACTGCAATAATGTTATCGTGTTTTTTTATCGACAGAAAACATTTGATGTGTATTGACACACGATCCAACCGTTTATAGATCTCACACAAAGGGAATGATACCTGTGTATCAATACAATGATGCATTTCCATGTATAGCTGTGATGCAAATTTAATGTCATTCGTCTCTACGATCTGTTCCTCGAGTATGACAGATGTATTTCACGAAACAGGATGAAAGAACGATCTGTTGTTGTATTATATAAACACGGATGATCGTTTATGGCCAATTGTGGAAATTAATGCGCGTGTCTTCATTGAAGGAATAATTAGACTAGAAAATCGAATTTGGTAATTCCTTCCATATTTCAACAAATGAACGCCGAGTAATCGTCCATCACTGCTTAATCACACATTGCTATAAAACTGTATTATTACATTATTTTATTATTTTTGTTAAACACAATTTATAGCAGTACTGCAGTAGGCCTATACTGTTTACACAAAAGCAATGAAAGATACGTTTATACAGCAGACAGACTTTTGTTTTGTTTTGTTTTTGAATTGGGGTTTAAAATCGCTTTCGGGAATATTTCAATAATATCACGACTTGTCAGTTTAGGGCAGGAGGAAACCCGCAACATCCGTAGCGCCGAATGTTGCTGTAAACCTGCGAGTACCGGCTGGTACTGACAAGACCAAGGCTGATAACTGCATTGCCACTCTACAGTCAGTGCATCCTATCAATATCGCCGGGCCCCCTGGGGTCAGGATTTGAACCTGGAACCTTTGGCTCCGCAGTCAAAGCGTTCTACCACTGCGCTACATCCCGTCCTCTGTATACAGACTCAACATATGTATGGTCTATTCCCCTGACCCGGACCCACTATCCTGTAATCTGATTGGCTTATGTTGTTAGGATTAGTGTTGGTGTTGGTGTTGGTGTTGTTGGTGTTGGTGTTGGTGTTGGTGTTGTTGGTGTTGGTGTTGGTGTTGGTGTTGGTGTTGTTGGTGTTGGTGTTGGTGTTGGTGTTGGTGTTGGTGTTGGTGGTGGTGTTGGTGTTGGTGTTGGTGTTGGTGTTGGTGTTGGGGTTGGGGTTGGGGTTTGGGTTGGTGTTGGTGTTGGTGTTGGTGTTGGTGTTGGTGTTGGTGTTGGTGTTGGTGTTGGTGTTGGTGTTGGGGTTGGGGTTGGGGTTGGTGTTGGTGTTGGGTTTAGGACACTATTGTATGCATATTTTGGGTTACGTGAGCTAATCAGGCCGCGAGATTACGAAACCTTTCTGAGTACGATGTAATGTTCAACTCAAAATTATGTTCATAAAACGTCATGTAAATGTTGAGCCTGACCATGAAATCGTACTCAAAAAGTTTCGCAATCTCGGGGGCCAGATATTCGAGAATTGAACCCAAACAGACCGCAAAAGCAGTATAAATGAACAATCTGAATAGGTATACACATCTATTATCTACATACCGCAAATCAACAGCACACGTATCATTCGGCTGCCAAGACGATCAAGAAAAGCGTGCGAAATACGTGGCATTCCTCCGGTACATTAATGACGTGCAATCGACACGGGTACTGTCTGAAATGAACTACGCTAATCGTTGTCAATATCAGAATATTCCTGAAATGTACATGTCGGTGGCGAACGTTTACCTGATACGGCCTATCTCGGCTAGCTCGCTCCTACTAAAACATCATTCAAGTAGGTAGGGCTGTAGGAAGCGAGATAAAGTGGAGATAACCTGGCACGGTTGGACTATCCGCAATCTGGTCTTGACGTTTAAGCTGATGTAGTTGTCTAGTTTCATCCTGAGAAATCAAAAACAAGCTCTGGTGTGATGACCGGTTGTCAAGAACAACATGTCAATTTCACCCTGCGAACATTTGTACATTTATCTCCGTTTCAGAGATACGTTTCGAGTTTCGCCCCTGTTAAGTTTTCTCTGAGTTTTTGATTAACTGTTCATCACTTAGATATATATATAGCAATCGTTTGGAATAATATATGATCACGTGATTAGTGACACGTGTCGTCTGAGATCACTTAGATTCAAGCTTAAATGAGTTTTTAATCAGTTTTTGTGAATATGGAATGTGCGAGAAGTCATGAATTGGTGAAGTTATTCAGCGAATCTCAGTGCTTAATAATGTTAGTTTAATAAATACATTGCTACCTGGCCCTACTAATATGTTATAATATACAAATATATATCGACATAAAATAAACATCAAACAAACACTATATTTCGCCGCAGATTCTATTTTCTTTCATGCTGTTGATATTTAATGAAAATTGAGGGATTTTGTACGCCATTAACAATTAGTTTTAAATCCATATTTATGTACAAACTTTATTATCTCCGATTTTACATGAATAACAGTATTTGCATGAATTTGATCAATGTCAAACTATCTTTGTCATCAAGTTTGTAATTAATCTGCAGTATTCTTTGGAATACAACCATTGCTCATTGGAAACACAAACCCAAAAGGTTTTGAATGGTAAAATACCAGAACACATGGGTCCCTTAGAATAGTAAACAACAATACTTCCAATGATAATTAAAACCAAATTGAACACAATAAAAGTCAAAATAATATTTCTGTCAAGAAATACGTGTATAAAACGTATTAGAACTGATTATATTAGATTCGTTTGAACTTTCTTCAAATCATAAGCCTATAATAACTTCCCTGAATGTTTCTATTTAATTTCAGAATCAATTACACTCTATAGGGATGGACCCACTTTTCAAGTCTTATTCCTTATACGATAACCTCCTGACTTTATAAATCTCCAATAACGAAAATGATACGATACGTCTATAATTAAGAGTTTTATCTTCTTGGTTCCAAATGTTCCAAAGCGATTGTTCACTATTAGCCCCCGATCTATCCTAATAGCAGCTTAGAGTTAATGGGGTTTTCGTCCGAGTCTTTAACCCAGCAGCTTCTCTGGGCATGGTCTGTGATAGCGGCAGATAATTGTACATAATTACTCTTTAAGCTTGGTCTGCCACAATATGGACCCTGTCGTATTACCACTGACAAATCCCCTCCCCAGAAACACCCACCGTCACCCCCCTCAGTCCACCCCCAATCACCCCTCTGGAGCCACACCGTGTGTCATGTCGGGACTGGACAACCAGTACGTCTATTGTGCAGTGGTAGTAGAGGTAATCTCACAAACGTCTATTGTGCAGTGGTAATTTAGTGGTGATCTCACGAACGTTGGCCTAGTGCTAGCATTTTGTATTTCACATACTCTTTAGTAGGCCTACTCAATTTAGTAGTATAGTTACTTTAAGGATGTGCTGTTATTATTATTATTATTATTATTATTAGTCGTAGTCGTAGTACTAAGTATCATCATCGTCTTAATCATCACCCCCCATTTAATAGCGATTCTAAAGGTGTCAGGAAGATCTATCGCCCCTTATCAGCAGACACCTCGAATACCAAAATGTCGGTCGTACATAACTCGAATAAAATTTTATGCGAAATTTGACTCTGGTTTTGCTTTTATCGACTGGTTCCTATTGACATGAACAGAATCATAGTTGTCAGAAGCGTGTTTATTCAAACGCTTGCAACATCCACGATTTCATTCAAGGTGCAAGCCAAGCATATCTGTATCGAGTATTATGTAGGCCTACAGCCTGATTTATTTGTAGTATAAATGTTGCTCTCCTTTAAACCATACTGCGCATACTAGCGTCGTCACAACTGATTGAAGTACAAAACGATTAATTATATTTTGAAATAATATGACAACTTTCCAGAAAGAAACACCAGAAAATTAAACGTTTGTTTTACTTTAAACGGTATTATTACATATTTTATCTTTTTATTAGCCATACTTAAGTTTATGCATTTTAAAGCTGTATTTTCGTGTAAAAGTCTGCATGTAAGTGAGATTTGTCCATGTCTATGTACAACAGCAATGTTTACACGTGTATCTATCAAGGAAACCAACAAATATGATTGATTATAGAAGAAACATTTGTCAATATTCTCCTATAAATGAAACATACTAACTTAATTCCAGTGTTTGCTAATCCGAATACTTTCGGTTCGTTTCCTACAGTTAAGCGTGCAATATATCATCCTGCATATCAAATTATTTTATGACTGAAATATATTGAAATTGACAAGTAATTGCAATTGACATGAGCCCCAATGTATGACACGGGCTTGATCCGACTCTACGTCAGTAAAACAGCCCCATATCATTGCAATGACGATGCTAATATGTTTAAAGGTCTCAGAACGCTTGAGTGTATTTCGATTAGTTTTAAAATATAGGAGGGCTCGTGTCTATTGTTATAGACTCTCTCCGGAGATGCGAGGTGAGATATTCAATTGAAATCAGGGCCACAACGTTTGCAATTAGCAAGAGAAAATTGAGAATTGACAATATCCAGATGACAGACAAGGGTGACCAAACCCACTTTGAAGAGCCCTCGTCTGGTGTCCCTCTTGCCATAATTAATAACAATGTTCATTTCTTGCGTGGAAAGTACGGACCAATGGGAACCGTAAAACGGGTCCCATATGGGATGCTAAACACTTTCGCTTTCGGTAAATATATTCCGTGTTTCAACCTTGGTGAGTCCAGATAGAATGGAAACTGGAAAAATGGAGCGAAACTTGACGCCAAACACTGTTTTTGATTACAAATTGGTAGTTGAGCCCGCCCCGTCGTATTTCAGTATTTTATGGCTTCCACGTTTAATCAATATTCACGCTGTGTTGCCTCATATTTATTCCTCTAGTTTATATGATTGCGTGATCATCCACAGACCTCCGGTGGAGAGTCAGAAAGTGAACCGTCTGATTAAAACGGACAATGATTCAGACGTGTCTCCAGCACTTCACTCCAGGGACAGTCGCTTGTTTGAATAATAATAATAATAATAATAATAATAATAACAATAATAATAATAATAATAAGAACAAGAAGAAGAAGAAGAAGAAGAAAATAAGAAACAACAAAAACAAGAACAGAATAAGTAAAATACCAAAAATACAACCAACAACAACAATAATAATAACACCACCACCACCACCACCACCACCACCACCACCACCACCACCACCACCACCACCACCACCACCACCACCATCAACAACAACAATAACAACAGCGACACCAATAACAACAAAAACAACAACAATAAAACGTTGTGCATTGTCAAATTGCATATGTGGATTTGTGAACACAATTTTGAGTTAATCATTAAATCGTAGTAAAAACGTTTCGTTAGCTCAGGGCCAGATTTCTAAAAAATAGATTTAATATAAATGAATAACAGTGGGAAGTAACTCAGTTATGTATAGTGTAGCTTAGTAAATGTTGGCACTACACAACTCTCTCAACGTTGACCAATGCTATCAAATACTGATCAACTATAATATTACATATCAATTAATATTGTTATATGCCATGCATCTTCCATATTGGACTATGATAAACACGTAAATGACTACAATTCTGATAAATCATCAGTTAATTAGTATAATTTATAATAATATAAATACAATCACCAATACGTAATAACATAATATGTATTAAATTAATAATATTTTTCTGGTAACAATTTATGCATGATGTATTATTTTTACAATTTATGCATGTTGTATTATTTGTATTAACTCTCTTGTGTTTGAAGATAGTAAAGGCGCATCAATGTCCGTTCTAAGGGAGGCAATCCCGTATGGTATGACGAACGTACACACCCATGCACTGCCTTTAGCATGCCTGGCTTTGTATCTGTCCATTTTGCATTATTAATACAATGTATTCAGGATCTTTTGGTATGTTTGAAGTTTACTTACTTTAATATGCACTGTAATATATATCTTAAATCACAATTTGCAGGCCTCGATATTCAAATTCCAATAGAACATCTAATGTAATTTTAATAGGACTTCACATAATAGTGAATTTCATGTCAGGGGAATTTATTTAATAGTATTGTTAAGTTGTATTACTTTAATATGAAGGTACAATTAACTTACTCCAAGTACTGACTCAAAGATAATAGAAAATAATCTACTAAATGAATTGTTTGTACTCGCTTTGAGAGGAATATTTTAGCATTATCTGCTATTGACCGGTGCTGCCCAGTCTCGGGAGACGGAGGTTGCTTCCCTTTGATTGTAAAAAGAATCGCATTTTTATTGTTTGCCTTTGTTAGTATATTAATTCAATGAAATATATAATTACTATAGTACGTTGCTAGTTACGTCACTTGCATAGTTATTTTTGGCTAGTATCGCCTAAAGTTTACTTCAATCATTGTACAGGTAATTTGATGTCGAATGGTAATAGTGTATGGATGTTTCTCTTGATATTAACACTATTATGTTTAATAATATAATTTTTACTTTTCTTTAAATGTAAATCTGTTATCAATGGAAAACCTTTAGATCAGCGGAAAATGGCTACAGTGGATACCAGTGGATATCCACCCATCCTAAATATCCATTTACATTCATCCTATAGTTATTATAGAAGGTTATACCATGTGAACTGCTACCCTTATCCTTAGTGGCACAACTACATGACTATCTTCTAAATCCTATCAATACCGCTATTTGTGATTCGCAAATCTCTGAAAAATAAAACGTCTATGTTTCATACAAAAACATTTATTTTTAATAGCGCAGGGCTAGATTTAATTCACGAGAAGATCTTCAATCGACACGGTGTAATGATGTATTAAATAGGAAACAAGTATATCCTTGTTGCAGTGTAGATTGCACTTAATGTATGACAAGTAGATAGAGAATTATCAAAATCACACTTTAAGCTCTTATTTCAATGTTTCACGTTATATCGCTACTAGATAGCGAGCTACATTGCTGGCTTTGTGTATATGATGTTGCGGCATACGCTTTACACGAAAGCCTTGTATATTGTCGTTTTATCGCGGAATTTAGCAAAAGATGCAATCTTTGAATGGTAAGCACAATCATGAAGAGTTCAGAACTACAGCCAGAGTACACTGGGGGATAAGAACCCTAGACGAATATAGCTTGATATACAAGTCGAAGGCATTCAAATGATGCTATTTGCAGGATAATTAAATTACTATCTGTTCACGTTACATTATACAGGTTTAAGTTGTAGGAACACTATACTAATTTGTACAGATAGTGTTTAGTGATAAGTATATACGTATGTACGTATTTCATTACAAGTTGGCATTACGGTATACATCTTCATTAAACAATTGAATTCTTGAAAGTTAGTAGAAATTGAAGTTATTTAATTTATTTTATCACTTTTCTAAAACTTGCTTTTGCTTATTTAAATGTAAATGTAAGTGATAAAAACTGTCTTACTTACAGTGTAATGCAATATGTAGGCCTACTAGAGTCCTTTTCAGTTTTGAGTATCAGCAATAGACGACACTACGTATAGCACCGCCCAGGGCGCCCACACACATCAATGTTTGTTTCTGGTTTTCTTCATTTATGAGTATGTATTAATAAGTAACATCATGCATTTTGCTTCCCATAATATTTGTAATATCCATTGAGTTTAATATATGGTAAACAACTTTTGCAAAACGATAAATGTCTGCAGACGAGATTGACAACGATTATGAGCTATCATTCTTTGACACGAACTAAGAGCTCGATAAGGGGAGATAACTAACTACAACGTCAAGTGCTATCTGTTCTGTTATGATAGACTGCGTGCTATGGAATAACTCCAACACAGACACGATAAAAGCGCAAACATACAAGATATTGATAGTACGGACAAGGCTTCTTTTACGCAAGTGGTTTTCATATCTAGAAAGTTTATGATGATATCAAAGTTTGGTCTGTTTCGAACAAAGCGTACTGTAAGTATAGCGTTCCGAAGAAAGACAGAAATGTTTCAAAGAATCTTTTCATGTGTTTTGACATTTGATTGAACAGTTTGGTACGTATTCATTAAAACTGTAGGTGGTATTGCAATCTGAATATATATA
>JAUTBX010128004.1:0-10232 GCA_032361465.1 Lepetodrilus tevnianus | reverse complement strand
GGTAGATTCGTAACTCGTAAGCATCACTGTCCTGATTAAGGTCAAGGTCGTCCTGACACGAGTTGATAGTGGGTTTGCTTAGATCGAGTATATCAGCGTATATGTCAGAATATATTTGGAGCGATACTTTTGTATCTAATTTAAATTAGATTGCAGTTGTAGTAAAGAAATACTCCAAAATTAACTATTTTGATAAATATTATGGATATTTAGTGACACTACGGAAATAAGTCAAAATGCTGCAGTGAACGTAATAATTCTAACCTATATGGTATATAAAGTAAGAAGGTATTTGACTTCAATTTCTTGTCCTAAAAAGGTTAAAAATTGCTCCGATGGTAGGTGTCTTCATTCAGATGTAACCTTCTTATATGCCTGGTGAGTGGTGACCCTATGATATTTTTTATATCATTGGATTGGTATTTGAACAACGCACAACATACTAAAATGTCAGGAAAATAGTTGTGTTAGAATTTTTGGTCAAAACTAGGGCCAGCCTCCTTTTAAAGCTCCTTTATGAATACCGACCCTGATGATCATGATGATGTTGGAAGTTCAACCAACGAAACGTTGAGTTAAGATAATTTAGATGAAGATATTCAATTATATAACACAATAAGTTCTAAAATTATTGCTATAATAAATTAATTTAATTCTAAATTCCCTAGTGAATGTATGTAATATCTGCCTTTCTATACAGTTATAGATGGCTACACTAAAACTGTGCGATCCGCCGATCTTTAAACTTGTTCATGCATGGTGGATTCTGAAAGTGGTTCAAGCTCAAAAGTGGTTTAAGCTTAATGGAAATCCCTCCGCTAATGATTCGGGGGGAGATGATATGAATAGCTGCTTCAACCAGCACACAATCAATACCACCGGCCGCCTCTGGTCACGTTCCTTTGAGAAAGTACAGTGTACTCACACAGACATGTGACATCACTCTAGTAAGCTGTACTGAGTGTTCAAAAGGAATGACTCGCACACATCTCTGACAAGCAAGAGTTGCCTTAGTGAATGAGTGAGTGAATATGGAGTTTATAACGTCGATGAGGGAATCTCTCACCCATTTGCGACGAGAGTTGCCTTAGATGTGGTGATGTCACCATACTTTTTCTGTGCCGTCTGCACCACCTCGCTAGCGAGTACAAGCCCGCACACTGTCCGAGAACTGTGCGACACATTCCTTTGACAAAGGTACCTGTCCTGCGTACTCTAGACAGTGTGCTGCGTTCAAAGGAATGTTCCATATGTGTACCCACGATAGCACCGGATCAATACTGGAGAACTCACAAACAGACAACGCAAAAAATAGCATTGATTATGCGTAGTATCAGCCTGGAAGTATAGGCAAACATAGACATGACACAATGACGCAATCTGTCTGAGTAGCGCTATCTACCACAGGCAGTGAAAAGTGACAGGTTTCGTCACGTTGGTATCAAAAGGTTGGGAATTGGTCTGGGTGTTCTCAGGAAATGGGTGACTGGTTTAGTTTGCTGACCAATATTGTGATAAATCAAGCTGTCTATCAGTATCACATTTCATTAGCTGAAAATATGAAAGCATCACATACTTGTGTGCTTGTGGTACTCTGTAGAGTTTCGTTGGTAACTTGTTGAATTACTTTGGTGTAGTTACTTTGGAGAAATTGCACATATATCAATACCGGTATACTGTTTTCTGAAATATGTGTGGATGCAACAAACATTTCCAAATGTAAACTTTGTTAAGAATACTGTACAAAAAATATTATTAGACCATTTTATGCAAGGATGGAAAAAGTAGAAAACTCATCTAAAGGAAATTATTACAAACTATATAAAACAGTTCCTTCATTAGAAAATTATTTATTATCTTTACCAAATGATTTAAAGGGATAATATCAGAGATATTTATGGCTGTTTTGGACTAGTTCTTAGCTATAACTGCAAAGTACATTCACTTGACATACATAAAATCATGTTTGGTACTTCCAAAAAGCTTCCCATCAATGTGTGTTTGACAAATCTTCACCGCAACCACTCTCCGACTCTTAGTCGTGTTTAAATCAAACACGGCCAACGGCTCTTTATGTGTCATGCAAAGGGACATAACTCTAACATTCCCTATTAGAACTAGTAATACATCAATGACAAGATAAATAGTGGAACGTTCCCCTATTTAATATAAAATATGATTTGTTTTATAACTACCGAGTGCTGGGGGATAAGTACATCAGTAAATAACAACTTTTGGGTGGATAAATCAAGCGTAATTAGTCTCAGATAGAAATGTGTTTGTCCGATTATACAGGTCTATCTGTGATATTATTCCTTTAGTCAGTTGAACTGTTTGTTGAAATATGAAAATCATATTGATAAAAATGCCTACTGTGTTTACCATGTCTTCTATAGACATAATCAAATACATATGATAAACTCAGGTTTTGTTTAACTTGTGGATAAAATATAATGACATACCGTATACTAGTATGCTATCTCTTCTTTTATTAATGCTTCAGATAGTAGCAGTACAGTATGATGGATACAAATAAGATTACTAACTAGATATACTCCAATACTACTGTATCCAGTGTGCAATGATTACAAATCGTGGAGAGGGTCTTTAAGAAAAAGGTGGGTGATAAAATGCAAG
This sequence comes from Lepetodrilus tevnianus, assembly GCA_032361465.1. Lineage (NCBI taxonomy): Eukaryota > Metazoa > Mollusca > Gastropoda > Lepetellida > Lepetodrilidae > Lepetodrilus > Lepetodrilus tevnianus. The sequence goes on along the minus strand of JAUTBX010128004.1, from coordinate 7,595 downwards.
ACCCATTAACTATTATTAGATTCAAACATTTACAGTCTGGGAATTCTAAAAAATAATAAACTGAAACATATTGTATTTCATAGGGGGAAATATGTACTAAAGTGTAGAAAATATTGATGTTCATGATGTAACTGATACCTCACTAACTTTAAATGATATTATTTCTCAATATTCAAAAATAGAATTGCAGATGTGGAACCATATGCCAACCATATGCCAAACTGTTTGACACATAGAAGTTCTTTACAAGTTGGCAGAGGTCAGAGGTCAGAGGTAACCCTCTCCTTGCTGGATTAGGTACAGATACAGCTCTTTAGGGCATCTATGGTTGCCTTCAGCATGGAGAGGGTTAAAGCAACATGTCCACAAAGCAAGGATCTGCATATGCAAAACATTCCAGGATTTCTTATTCAGTTCCGACAAAACCTCAAGGAAGATCACAATGAAACATTATTAATTCAATAACTATCACTTCAAAGTAAAACTAAATTGCCATGTGTCACAGCTCAATTTGGTTTCCTTTAGGCTTTGGATCAGGAACACCATACACTTTGATCATGAACACTACAGACTTTGATCATGAACACTACAACACCAGCTCAGAGTTCATCAAACAGGTTGAATTCAGCAAAGTGAATAATAACTGAAAACATCAAAGTTGAGTCCACTGCTATGCCGGTGTTCAATATGAGGAGACCGAGTGGCATACGCTAGAAGCTGACCTCCCGCCAGTGTGTGGACACTTCAAATCAGTGGCAGGAGAGTCAATGATGGTCAATCAGGTTACTGCCATTCATGTCCAGACAGACACCAGCCCATACAAGCACTCCACTTAATATTACTACAGGAAACAGTCCTTTAACTGATTAGTACTGGTCCTAGGAGATGTCAGATATACAGCATGGTGCAATCCAGAGAGGATTATGTGAAGATCAGGAAAATTATTGATTATGAAAATACTAGACATCTGCTATACTATCTTGTCACAGGCAATTACGGTACTTATTAGAGTTTGGCCTGTTTAGAATGGTCAAAGTGTGAGATGTTTTTGCAATATTTCAATATGAGAAATATGCCTTATATGGGCATGAAGCTCTCCCAGTATCCTGACTTAACATTGGTGAAATAATGTTGTACAATCTATACCGTATGTATAACTGCTTCAACTGATGTTACATATCTAACCTGTTCTATTTATTACATTATGAATGGATGAATACTAAATGCAATAATGAATGAATGATAATGGAATTGGTATTCCAAGAAGGTGTAATTGACATTGTGCTCCAAAATGCATGGAAGTGATACCCTGAGGTGTTAAGTTGATACATGTAGGCAATACCTGTGTTTTGATGATTTCCTAACATACTGCCCCACTTGAGGTGATAACCCCTAGTAGATAGTGTGGATGCTGCATATATAACGTAATGACTCTAATTATTCGGACACTCTAATAGTTCGAACACCTAAATTATATCAAGTTAAATACAAATTTGGAACCAAGCCTATTTCGGCGACTTCTTACATCCTGGAACCTCTGCGAACTTCCTTCTGAGAATCCACTAGCATTGCCCCTTAGGAATCACATCTAATAATGACGACTTGGCCGCAACCTTAAAGACACAGACCCACATCCAGTGCAGGTGTTTTAATTACAAGTAGGTAATCAATCCAATCAAGGTGTGGTTCCGTGTGGCAAGTACCCCCACAGCACAGTGAGATTCTCCACCACTGTGTAATTACCACACCACACACGGCCAGCTGCGGTGTCAATTATTCACGCGTGATCTGTGTGTTCCCTCTGTGTTTGGCCTACAAGTCCGCGGTCTTCAGTCAGTGCTGTGTTACGTCTCAGCAGAAGCCAGGAAACAAGTACACCATGGAACTCCTGCACCAGCTTCTTCCCGGCTTCTTCCCGGCTTCTTCCCAGCATGTTCTGAGATGTCTAGACCAGCCCACACTTAACCAGCAATTATCAGTAGACAGAAATCTACAATAAACTAATCCCAGAGAAAACTACTGTCGATCTTTGCCATTCTCAGAAGTAATCAGATAACTAATTTACTGGTAGTCTTAATCATTGATTATATCTAATTAAATACAAAATAGTTTCCTTCTATTCTATATTTAAGTAATGATGTTTATGATTGTGTCCTCATGAGCATTCAAAGCCATGTGTCTGAATATAGGTAACATAATACATGTAATCACAGATGTAGAATTACAGCCTATTACCACAAGTTTGTGAAGAACTAGATTCAAGACCTGTTATTAAAGGAGATCTGAAGATGGAAAGAAATGCTCCACTTTGGTACATGAACAGGTAGTATAGATCATTATAAAAAATCAGACAGTTTGTGAGCACAATAAACAATAGTTCTGTACACAATCTATATATTGTCCATTATGGACCTATAATATACATGTCCATTATTCATAGTGCGGTCTATGACGTCTGAGCTCTCCAGAGTCCATATTATGGCTTATTTTAGGTCTGTAAATGACTATTATAGATATCCACATATGGGGTATACATAGCATCTGTATTTGATATATATTGGGGTCTGTGTATTGTTTTTATGGAATCAATATGGATTTTCTATGGCAAGTAATTGGATTGTATGGTTTTTCTAGCACTGTGTCTGAGCCCTTTACTACACACGCATGTACTGCAGCAATCTCCCGTAATTACAGGAGCACCCCGGTCTGTGATATCACTCATGCATGTCATATCATAACTACATGATCATAAACCAGAGCAAGATCGCTTCATCTAACCCAGTCTGTCCAGACTGAAATCCTTCCATGCAGACACGCTTCTGGCTGAAGCAAGACAATAATTATACTTGAAATATTAAACAGCTTAATGACCTTGACCCACATGAAAGAAAATCCCTACTTGTCCATTTAGTGCAGTCTGCCTCACTGCTTTCTCTGGTGTAATCATGTGACACTGTTGACCTTCACAGCTGATTATGACTTTGAATTATTAACTTTGATCAATGTAAAAGCATTGTGTCTGTCTATATACATCAACCAAAATTTTATCTTTGCAAGTTTCCAACATAGATCTTTAATAAAGTTTGGGATTAGTCTTCAAGAACGTCATCATGGACATCCTACAGAGAGGTTGTCTGAAGTGTAATCTTAATTCTCACTGCTTGAGAGAACAGTACTATGATATCTGGATATGGACTTTGATATCTGGATATGGACTTTGATATCTGGATAATTATGGACTTTGATATCTGGATATGGACTTTGATATCTGGATATGGACTTTGATCATGTTGATATCTGGATATGACTATGATTTCTGGAAATTGACTGATATATGGACATGGACTATGATATCTTGAAATGAAATATAATATCTGGATATGGACTATATCTGGATATGGACTTTGATAGCTGAATATATGCACTATATTAAGATCAGGCAGTATTTATATTCTGTCATATGTAACAATGTAAACTGCTAAATGTTCCAAAGATTTTGATGTAAGACAAATTGAATGTACGTGTAGGTAAGTGTAGAATACTTCTAAATGCCACCATGTTTGACATTACCTGTATTATACCAGGGTAGACTTGGTTTGACACAATTCGTGTATGTCTGTAAGATGTTGGAGATGTAGCCAAGTTACAGCATGATGTGGTGAGGAGACCTGTGTGAGTCCTCAACACTGTGGTTACCCAACTGGCAGATGTAAAATCAATACGACCGATACAGAAGAGTCTATCCCCACTAGGTTGGACATTTGGCCTGAGGGACCTTTAAGAAACCATTTTTAGTTACTAACTAAAGGATATTGGAAGGAAATGTCTAAGACAAATCACCTTTGTGCGGAACAAGACCTATTATAGCAAGCATTTCCTTGCAGATAGGTTAACAATAGAAAAGCATTCCTCCAATTGGAGTACTGTAAAGTAAAGAAGGGACAAAAGGTTGCTAGTGTAACGTAGTAGTGTTGGTACTATTGTATTGTTCCTAGTGTTGGTACTATTGTATTGTTCCTATGCACTAAAGTCAGTTATCCACTTTATTCTTCATTCATCAATGTTTGGTGTCAATAGGGCATCAGGACAGTATTTACTATCTGAATATTACCATTATAATAGTTATCTATCACTAGATAGATGAACTGGAACTAAACTGAAAGATGTTTTTGATAAGCATGTTTGACAGTTTGTTGCTTAATTTATACCACTATGTTAACATGGTTAAGTACCACTTGTTATCACCATGAACCCACTTGTACATCGCAAATCAATATAATGACTATGTTGGCACCATGAACTATTAATGCCATTATGAACTCTGAATGGCATTATGAACTCTGAATGCCATTATGAACTCTGAATGTCATCATAGACACTGAATGTCATCATGAACTCTGAATGCCATCATGAACTCTGAATGTCGTCATGAACACTGAATGCCATTAATCATGAACTCTGAATGCCATCATAAACTCTGAATGCCATCAATCATGAACTCTGAATGCCATCATGAACTATGAATGCTAACATGAACTCATCATGAACTGATAGCATGAGAACAATTCACTAGAAACAGTCCAATTAGAAGGATAATGATCAATGACTGTTTCCCGAATGTCCAGTACTTACATCCACCACAATGCTGGCTTGTATGATGACCATATCTGTAATATCCAATGGCTGCCGTGCTTGCACTCGTGCCATTTCAGCCCCAGTCAGCCATTTTGGAAATGCTGTCTGCTCGTGGCCTTGATCTCTTCAAATGACCTGAAAGTCTTAGGGTACATCACCTCAACCACCTGCAAAAACAAAATCAATGCTTGAGAAAAATAAAACATAGGCACTAAATTACCTTTAATAAGTAGTTGTGTTCTTTGGGAAAGTAGCATATGCAATTTGCCCACTGAGTTTAATTTCACTAAAACTATTGTCAAGAAAAGCAAAGTGTTCTCTCATCAATGGAGTCAGGAATCAGGAATAGAGTAGGCTTTACCACAACAGTTCCAGTTCCAGGAGGCTGGCTGCTTAGGGCCGAGGGCAGTTTTCAAGATTACTAATAGTTCTAGGAAGAGGAGAGCCTATGATAACTATATGTTGTGGTCACATGAGCCAGGGCTGTTACAGAGAACCCAAGGGAGATAACTATGCTGTGTATTGATGTTCTCTGGGGTTTGTTCTTGTTCTTGTAGAACATGTATCCACTGCTATGCAGAGATGGTAGCATAGTACCACTGAGATAATGCTAGGCAGGGAGCCTGGGTTCATTATCAATACCTTCAATTTTCTGCATCATTTATAAACCTCCTATGACGTCATCATACCTTCTCCTATCGTCAAGACCTCAACATATGTCCTACAACTGTGAATCAGTCCATATCAGGTCTTACTTGGAATACTTGAGGTCTTACTGACCCAGTTCGGGTCTTACCTCAGTGTCGGTCTTCCTACTGGCACCAAGATCTAATTCTCGTACTTTAACCTATACTTCACAACTCCAGCATAACTGTAGCCTACCTTTTAGATTGTACCAAACCCTTGGATAGCCATGATGACTGTTCAAGGCATTGATGCAATTGTAGTAATATTCTGAAATATCAGTTGTCTTCATGACTGTCAGAAATGTGATTAATGTCTGAACCTATGTATCAACATTTATACCAAATAAGAAATAAGAGTTCCGCCACATTGCTTTACTGCACGTGCTCTCTGTCCGACAGCTGATATACAAAGTGGAGACTCCAAGAAGACTCACAACTCGTGATATTGTTTGGTTATTGCCAAAGTGAGTTTTCATGTTCCAGGTTCTGATTGGTGGCCAACTGTTTGGTAACATAATAACACAGGATAATATCATGAAGCACCACATTGATTTTAGCTTCTATCAAATTTCATCATTTACATTGTATGACACAAAAATGTGAAAGTGGAAAAGATGGAAAAGAAAAGAATATGAATAAACATTACATTTCATGTTAATATGCTGTATATTTATGGAAATGCTGGTAGACATTGCCACTCAGGTTGTGCAGAAGCAGATGAGTTTTAAGTAACAGTAGGTTGTGTCTGTATAGTTTGCATGAAATAAGGCACACGACTGTGTTGGAACTGCTTCTAGGTTTACAGGTAACCATGTCATAAATTGTAGATGCTTCTGAAATGTCCAGATTTCCATCAGAAAATGGACTTCAAGGATGTGAATGGATTTTAGCATCATTATGATTGTGTTCATCTAGTGTATGGATGGATGATGTGATTCAACTTGGATGATGGAAACCTGAGAATATTTAGGATTTGTTCTTTCCCAACAGGCTGAAAGCTTGTAACATCATGTTAGAGAAGGTGCTTAGTTAAAATACCTGTAGTATGAGATGCCAATGTTGCTAATCTAGTACCTAGAGCATGGCAGCTTGTGTTGTAGGTGTGTATACTCCCTAGGGAGCTGAGAGGGACAGATTGTACGCAGTGATTCCTTGAACATGTTAATAATTAATGTACTGATATGAGCAAGCTTTGAGTTGGTTTTGACACACTCTATGAATGTACAAATAATAACAGGATATGAATCTACAGTAGCTAAATAAACCATTAAGCAAAAGGAATACTGGAGATTGGAACTCCTACATGTATAACTATATAGTCCTTCCAGACTTGTAATACTGTGCATAGGTCAGTAATTACATTATTTCCACAAATGTATTAAAAGTAGTTTTCCTCTAAGAATTGTTAAAATATCATCAAGTCTGATTTAACCAATTTTAGTCAGAATACTTTACACAAAACCAGATCTGCTGACATAAATACTGACTGATGTGTTTTAAATGGTGTCACTGGTATAACAGAAGAAGCCTGCACCGAGCTTGTAATCTGCTTCTATTACTGTCCCGTTCTCAGTGCGAGGACCTCAGACTGGCAATCTGTGTGTAACTACTCCCTCAGTGGCAGTCCTCCTCCTGGCCCTCCTCTCACATCCCTAAATCTGGCTAATTCACATCCATAGAGGTCATGCATGTGAGAAACCTCAGCCATATGACTAGCAAATCAATGCAGTACATCATAACCAGATGATTAGCTGATCAAACTATGTCATAATTTCATTACCGTGTGATGGTGGCGATGTGACAGGTAATATGACAAACATGATGCTCGGGTTCATCTGCTGGAAGCTATGTTAGCCTTGTATTGTCTTAAGGTTCTCCAAGTCAATGTGTGCATTCCCTACAGTCATTTCACAAGCTTGCCATACTGTATTGGTACGGGCCAACTCACAACATATACGGTATACACAGTGTAGTAATCAAAAACTAAGAACATTTGGGAATTACAACTACTGTAGATGGGCAGAGGTCATATTGTGCAGTCAGAGACAATTAGCAGTATACAATGTGGTATATCCTATTGTGGAAACAAGATGACTTATCAGCTTGTTCTGCAGATTAGCTGTTAAATCACTTTTGAAGACCTTCCAGAAGGTTGTTACTTGTATCTGTTCCAAAAATAATAATATTATACTTGAAGGTTGGTTGGTTGATTTGGGGTTTAAAGTCACTTTCTAGAATCTTTCACTAATATCATGACTTGTATGCATATGTACT
>JAUTBX010127982.1:0-10234 GCA_032361465.1 Lepetodrilus tevnianus | reverse complement strand
ATTATTATTATTATTATTATTATTATTATCATTATTATTATTATTATTATTATTATTATTATTATTATTATTATTATATGATGTGCATTCATTAACTTTGTGCACATTAACAAAGTGCATATCTATGGAAAAATGTTATTTCTTCTCTTCTTTTTCTTGTTCAAATGGAGAAGTGGATGCAGCTTGATTTCAGTCATCACTATGACCAATGTTAATAATTGAGTGGCGATTCAATGGTAGCTTTCACTGTATGCATTTATTACAGATAAAGTAGATAATCAAGATAAATCTTAGTTAATTAAGAAATTAATGAGGCGCGAAGCGTTTCATGGTAAATTTGGTCTCGTGGTTTCATGGCACATTGAATGCTTATGATTCAACATTCATTTCATATGATAGTCACTAAAAACAACAGACAACAAGTTTGGATAACGAGAAATTAACGTTTTTATAAGAATTAATTCAACGAATGTAACTACCGTATGCAATAACTAAGTGATGTGGCATGATGCCTGAAGAACAATCATATGTTAACAGAAGAACAATCATATGATGACAGAAGTACAATTATATGATGACAGAAGAACAATCATATGATGACAGAAGAACAATCATATGATGACAGAAGAACAATCATATGATGACAGAAGAACAATCAATCATTGTAATGAAAGGTAATAATGACTGACATTGATTGGTCTTATGAAAGATGGTCCCATCTATGACGTTCATTGAAGGACATACAACAATACTGTCATTATTCTATATTGCAAAATATTGAGATGATCTCTTACAGAAATTAACACTTTCTCTGCTGGATTAATTATGATATGCCGAGTGGCCTTGGTTGCCTTCACGGTGAAGGGGATAGAGTGTATCACTTCTCCAGAGAAAAGTGAGTTAGTGAGTTAATGTTTTATGTGACAGTGCTAAAGGACAGCGCTAAAGTACAGTACTGATGGTGGTTGAAGTGTAGGGGTTTAGTTGTGGACATTACAACTCGTAGTGAGCTACATGACTTGCCCAACAAAGAGATACCTGCAGTGTTGACAGACAGACAATGGCCATGGATAATTGATAGGTAGGCAGGAACAATGATCCGTACATCCATCCTGTAGATCCATCCTGTAGATCCATCCTGTACATCCATCCTGACGGTCAGTTTCCTAATTGGGAGTCTCCTATCATTGATTCATTAGCAACTCCAACACATATGATGCATACCAACCACATATGATGCATACTAACCACATAGTTTAAACATATTTTATTTTTAAAAAAAGCAAAACTGAAAAAGGATTGGCAAACAAGCAAACCAACCACATATGGTGCATACCAACCACATACAATAAAAAAGAGCATGAACAGTTTAATACAACTGTTTGTTTCATTCATGTATCACATCCATACATCAAATCAGAAAATACAATTTATGTTCCACTTTCCATGAAAATGTACTTTCAAACAACAATTGGTTTGTACAACTTTATTATGTCAATTCCCTTGATTGTTCATTGAACATAACCAGATTGATCTTGACAATTTACCATTTCAAAACCTCAAGTGAAAGCATGAACAAAAATAGTGGCAAGTAATAAAGACTGGAAAATTCACATGCAACAAGATCAATATAGAAATAGAAAACTCCCCCCTTGGGTACAGATTAACTTGGTATGAAAGTTTTAACAGAAGAGTCATGAAAAAAACCTGTTCATGTCATGATCGTATTGATTGAGACTTACATGCAATCCATTGATTATCAATTGAATCTACTTCTTGAGACTGATGCAATGTAATCAGGCATGTGATGAAAAATTATACATACAATGATTGAAACGTACAGGCAAGATAATTATAGATTGAAGCTAGCAATAATTATAATCTTGATGTTAATGATGAAAGGTTACATGTACAATAGTTTGCTAACCATGTAATCACCGAAACAGTCGTACTGAAGGAAAGCCATAAGCCATTGTAGAGTCTACATAGCTTGTGAACGCCTCCAAGCAGCAGTAAGTATTGATGAAAACTCAGACATTACATTCTAATAGTAATGGCAATGGATTGTTGGTTGATTTGGGGTTTAAAGTCACTTTCACTAATATCATGACTTGCATGCATATGTACTGCTTGACTAGTCTGGATTTCCACCAGTTTTTATAGTGCTAGTTCATGTCGCAGATAGAACAATGATACCCCACTCAGACACAGTATACTGACTCCAAACATTGGGACTGTAGCCTTCAATGTCTGACAAGCTCTCAATGCTGCAACATATCAGTCCCTCATGAATAATAAACATGAATACTGCAGAGTTGTCAAAATGTCTTTTCTAAAAAACAAGGATTTGAAAGGAAAACAGAAAGAAAGAAAAACCTGATAGATTGGATGCTGTCTAGGAATTCACAGACTGTAATTTGAAATGTTGGATAGAATGTATGGTTAACTGATCTCTTATTCCTATGACTATCCAATCATAGCGCTCAAAACAAACATTTCTGTCAATTCATGTCAAATCATAAAGTTCAATAGAAATGCAACTTTCCCGATTTACACCAAGATTTCTTATACGACATCGATATGATATATACCAGATGTATTTTAAAGACCATCACTTACCAAAGCGTGGGCTCAAGCCTATATTTAGGTATTCATTTTAACCAATTGCCTACACACTCTTCAGTGAGCAGCTTCCATAGGACAGGCAGCATTGGCCAGCAATGGGAAGCCTGAGTAGAGAGGTGTCATCACAGACTCATCACCTCCTCAGGCAGCTTATCTTCCCACACCAACACAAGTAATGAAGTTAGTAATAGCAGAACCATTAATACTAACCATAAAACAGTTGTAGTACAGCTTGTTTTTATGGTCATGTAGGTGTCAAAACTCTTTGTCATAATGTTGGCTATAACAAATTGTATCTATAAAATATGTAGGTAGGAGATGATGTTCTGAAGAAATTGGTGGAGACTGATCGCTTTCATGTTGGTTCACTATTGAAACTGTCTAAATTGTAATGAGCCAATACAATATTTGCACCAGTTCACCATAAACTGTTTCATTACTACAGGTGTCAACAAAGACAATAGAGAAAATGAGCATACACACGATCTTATGGCATATGAACAGATTTAATTATATAAGCTCAAATTGAACAGTAAACGCAAGCAGCTGATAGCAACAGCCGACAGCTTTTCTGTTTTCCTTTCCCTTCCAGTAATTTGGTTTGCTGGGTCTCCAACTATTAGATGGAATCAATCAGTTCAAAATTGAGCAGTCTCGAAATACTGAATGTGGATCAATGTGGCAATCGATCAGTCCCCCCATGATGTGAGCAAGCAGAGCCTGTAATAGCTTCATTACTGTTCATTCCAGGCTTTTCTTTGAAAACAATTCAGTCTATTACTTGTGACCGACTGTGGCACATTGAGGCCAATTGTGTCAGCATGTAACTGCAAGATATTGTCATGTCTAATAATCCTCGCCAAATTGACAGCTGACTCGGGGGCTCTCCAGCCAGCAGTAGCGAGACATGTGTAATTACGGGTCTGTACAGTCAGAATAGTAGCGCTTCCAGGCGTTCCATCACTTCTGGCTTTGTCGAGGGGCCCAAACTCTGATAGCCAAGTCCATTCAGCTTAATGAGACTTAATAATGTTATCGGCTGTTTTCAGGAAGCAGCCTTGAATATATGTTTGTTGACAAGACAGGAAGCCCAGAGAATGAACCAAGAGATACCAATGATTACTGAAGATAAATTCCAAGTGAAATTAGTGTGCACAGTTTCGAGCTTAATACGTCACCACTTAAAGACTACCAATAAATGCCTGTTTAGAAAGATGGCCATTATCAGAATAAATACGGTAATCATACCTTTCATGTTAAGACTTTTTATGCATGAATTGGTCCTGTTACTGGCCTGCGAGGGAACACAAACATTTATTGCTACTAAACTTGAATCATGTATTTTAGGACTGTCTTTGCTGATCTCATTTCCACAGACATTTTTTAGTTCTTTCTTTATTAATATTAAACATCCCCATACGTGAAATCTACTTTTGCTGTGGCAAGAAGCAGCAATGCTACCAATGGAACACGCAAACTGATGTCCTATATCAGTTAGTAAGAGAATCAGTCCATCAATTATCACTATCAGTATAGAACTAGTACAACACATGTATTTTATATCAATTGAAGAAGATTATTGCATATATATGTTTATAATTCAAGTCACTCAAATTATAATTTGTTGTAATCTTGACAAATTCTGACCAAATTCTGATGAGTCCCCGGGGACTAACTCAGAATTACATTAACATCAGCAAGTCAACCAGTTAGTTCATTCTTAATCTCTTTCACTTGGGACTGGCCTCAAGTTAGCACGGTACTGACTACAAAATGAACAGTTACCAACCCAGAAAATGTACATTCACTTGGTATTTATGTCCAGTTCATGCTTAGGGACATCTTTAGTTCAATCAATACAGCGCCGTGCTATCAGTCCATCTCAACATAATTCTATCTATCTATTTTCTGGTTGGACGGGAGACAGCTTTGTACAAACAGCTTTTTAACTGACCAGCTGAATTATTGAACATTTTGATTGACTGAAATTTATTACGGAACTAATAATGAATCAATATTTCAGTGGATGCATGTTGGTGTTATTACCAACATCCGTTTATTCCTGTCCTGGCAGTGGAGTATTGATCCAGTTTAGTTCCATCCAATGCTTTTCTTCCTGTTTATATTTTGCAATTTGGAAAAATGTTCATTGATTGCTCAGCCAGTGCAACAGTTTTCTAGATTAGCCAATAAATATCAATACCTCTGACGTGCTAATCAGATTTAGTATTGAGTACTAAACAGTAACCGTGACCGACATCGGCCAGGTTGGTATTCACGGATGGGCTTAATATCTTAGAGGTGGTCCCCGCCACATTGCTATCTTGTTGCTTTCTCCACAAGTAGTGTCACATGCACATGCAACTTAGGACTTCTAGTCAGGATGTTCTTCATATCATCTCCTTACCTTGACGTTTTTACACACTCAAGAGCCTTAGTCTAGTTCTGCTTTTGTCTGATGCTGGGGTCTAGTCCTTAATTCTGAAATTACAAGCTGGATGAGAGCGGCCCTATATTGTGGAGGAATGTAATCCCCATCTCTAGGCTGGCTTTGTGCAATGGGCTCTCTGAGAGCAGTTTAGCCATAGTCTGATTAGCCATAAGGATAGCTTGCCCAATCTCCTATTGATTGGCCCTGGTGTAGTTGATGGTAGCAGTGCGTACTTTACACCTACAGTCAGCAAGGTCAAAGTAGTCGACCCTCTCAGATGTATTTGACAGGTTCAAGAACTGAATAAATGGCAGGCTAGGAGCTTTAAGCCCTAACCATTACTGTTGATGCCAACTGTATTTGTATGAATCCTGGTCGGATCATCTGGTCTCAATTACATTCTTGCAGGAATCTTGTTTTTGTAGGTTTTCAAATCATATATTAAATGCTAGTTAAATATAAAACCAATAGGACTATTTTCCATTCAGTTATACAACTGAGATGACGGGTGGAAAACATGTAGGGATAGGGTGTAATATCTGCATACATCTTGAAGAGTTCATCAATGGTTCATTAACTTGTATTCATTAACAAGTGTTGTTAGAGCAATGTTCGAAATAATGAAAATAATAAGGGGTCATTCTCCACAGGCCAAATGTTAACGGTGGCAAATCTGTAATTTTCAGGGGGTCACACAGATTTTCAAATGACCCCCCCGGACGCCCTATTCATTTGAACACTGTTAGAGGCTACCTGTTCATTACAACACAGAACTGCTGGATACAGCATGGGAACTAATGTCACTATTCAGCCCATTCAAAAAAAAATATCAAAATCAAAAAAAAAATGGCGGTATCTCTTGTCTAAATTAATTTATAATTCTGTGTGACATTGCAATGACAGGAGCCCACTGGGCTTCATTAGGCTTATAGACACCTATTCATCCCGTCCTTTACTTAGTAGGCGACAGTAATGGATGATCCCATGAATGTGAGCGGAATGAGATACCTACAGCCTGTAATCAGGAGCGATTCAGGAAATGACTTCCATTCTGCCCCTCAGCTTTGTCCAATGTATAAAAGCTTAATTGGGCCATTCTGTTTGGAATAGTTTCAGGACATATTCGCATTCACCAAGTCTAAAGAGACAAATGCAGAGTAAAAATGATATTGAATCAGCAAGTAAGTGAATTGAACTATAAGGTTTATTATAGATACTGGCCCTTAAGATACCTTTAGTATTGTGAGAAATGGCCGGGCCAGCGTGCCAGCGTGCCAGCGGTAATTTATAACACTGCTGACATTGAAGATTTACAATGCCCACAATGTCCAAGGAAGTGAATTGATACCTAATAGTTGTCTATGATCACTTCATCTCTCTGAATGTCCCACGACTATAGTGTGAAGGTCATCCGTGATGGAAACTGTCTAGACAAACAGGAGCAATTTAGTAGATTAACTCCATGGAATCCCCAAATAGACAGTCTTCTCACAAGATTACCTTGTCTGAGCAGCTCATCAAAATTATGTAAAACATGTAACGGAATATCAAAGCTTGTAATCTCCTTCTCGCTGCTTGTTATAGTTCAATTTCTTTTTATATGAATCTGAAGACATTTTGACATATCCACACACATTTATGTACCGGTACATAATACCATGAGGCATCACTTAAAATATTTCAGGAGTGGATTTAGTAAGTTTGATAACTTCTTTTCCAATACTTTTCTGATGAATAAAATGTTTAAATCAAATCAAATTAAATCCAAAAAAAATTTCTTTTCCCTTTGCTACTCGAAAAACATTACATCTTCCCTGATCATGAAATCCATGGGGGATAATGTTGAAGTAAAGCATCTGTCCTGCTTTAAATGTATCGGGTTTTTTATGGGTTAAATACCAGTTTCAACAAACATATGTCACAGCAAAAAACTCCACATACCGGTATATTCCACTCTTTACATCCAATATAATACAACATATAGATAAGGAAGTAACTATACAATGCAAGTAAACAGTAAGAATGGAAATACCTAGTAACACTGAGTTGGGTGTCACTGGTGAATCTGTAACGTAACTACTGTGTCAATACATTTCATAAATGGTTATCTCATCACATATTTCCTCATCCGAAAAAAATATAGGAATAAGATTGATAAAGTGCAATGAAATAGTATCTCATTTGGCACTGATTGACATAAACAATGACTTATAAATAATATATATTGATATCAGGAAATTTCAAGTCATTTCAATACTAAAATATATGACTGTACTAGACTACACACCTGCCACCAATGTCGAACATTCCTACCACCCTTATTATGCTACTTTATTTAGAACTTTCATGTTCTACACACTGAAAGAAGAGTCCTGATAATTACCAGTGTTCATCAACATTTAAAAAAATAATTCCTATTAAAAAAACTATCTTCTATTAATAAATTCAAATCAATAACGCACTAAAAGGAAATACAATCGCTAACACAAACCAAGTTGCGACCCTTGGCACCTGGTTGTCACCTGATTGTCATCTGGTTGTCACCTGGTAATCAACTCTCCTACATAATGTGATGGAAGGCTGCTGTAACCAATGGCAACAGCAAGTTTCCTCTTGTCTGCCGTGACAAGTCGTTTTGGCTCCTACTAACCATGCGACAGACAACAGATATTAGTGGTAGTTTGAAACAAGCAGTACCACCCAGCTATAGTCATCTGAACGTTGATGGTAATCAGAGACTTTATGACACCAAGGTCGTGTACAACGGATACAAATAATTTACAGTACAACAGAATTAACACAGCTGCTTCAGGCTTTGATATATATGAAAACATCTTTGATCCTATTTCACATGGCGTGAAATTCCATCCTAGCATGGTATATATATATATATACACAGAGCTCCAGATAGAATTTGCGACCTGGGAGTATGGTATTCCCTCATTTTGATTATTAGGGATTATTTTCAAATATTGCGAAATTAATTTAGGGAGTAGTATGTGGAGTTTAATAGCAGTTGTAGGTTAGTTTTACAATAGCTAAAACAGCTAAACGTCGTGATAATGGCCCCATTTACTCTTGGACATTTGATTCTGGTCGGGTGTGGCCAAAATTGCATGTCCGATTGTCAATGGACAGTCGAAAAGAAAAGAAAAAGGAGTGAAGAAACATTATCACGATATTCATCGATAAACATACCTAAGCCCATATTCTAAAATTGTCATCTCCAATTAAATGATGTATAATTTTTTATTCTCTGTAAAATGAAGTCTATAAATATATAAATAAATAAGTGATACGCTCGACCGTAAACAGCCCACATGTTTTATCCTTATGTAAGCGTTTTCATCACTGCCAGATTTAATATCTATGCATATTTCTCAATGTTTACTGTGTAAATTACGCGGATACGCGTCTTATCTTGGCTACCGTATACACTTCTATAATCAGTCATGCAATACAGATGCTTACTTTCCACAGCCATGTCAATTTCTCTTTACAACATAAGATCCTTTGTGTACATAAGATCCTTTGTGTATATAAGATCCTTTGTATGTATGCACATCATCATTTGGATACAATGACATACATAAAATCATGTTTTTCCTTCCAAAAACCTTTCCACTGCTGTCTGGTAGATCAAATAATACACCTACAAACATGTCACTGTGCATGCTCATTATCAGCAGGACAGGATTTGGTGTACAACAATAATTTGGAGCAGGACATGAGCTTATGAATATTCATTAAGACAAGGACATATTATTTATTGGGAGTAGGGCATGAGCTACTGTATGAATTAGCATCAGAATACAAACATGTATATTCACTCCTGTCTGGATACAAGCTGGGAGAAAGAAGCACTTTTGCTATAGACCAAGGCTATGACTACACACAGAAACAGCAGACTGTATCTAGAGCATGGCCTATGTGAGCGTGTCAAAGGTTCATGTATATTCCAAACACAAATCTCAACTTTGCACATCTCCACACTGCCGCAGCCAAGCCCAGGGACACCCAGCTATGAATTTATGTGGCGTGGCCAATGGCCATCAGTTAACCCATGCCCTTCTGTAGCGCAGCAGGCAGTACAGACCTACGTCCTTAACAATGCACTTCCTAAATACTTATATGGTTAATATCAATGCCTAAGTACAGCAAATACAATTATCCTCTTAAAAGTTATCTCGGGAATTCCTTTTATCTAATTTCTGTGTTGGAAGTTGGGCATAATTAATAGTACACCAACACACTGACCCCCTACAGTCGTATTACTCCAAGGTCATGTTTCACGTGTTGTCATGGCAATGAGGAGAACACGAGCTTGTAATAACATTTACAATTTATTTATGCTGAAACTTATTAAGTATTGTATAAGATTTCATATAAAAAATAAATATGCAAATTGAATTTCAAACCATCATGTGTTGGCAGCCACAGATCTTGTTACAAAATGGAAAAGTTTTGATATATGTTGCAATTCTACAACAGTATGGTAATGGATACCTCTAATCACCAATACAGTAGAAGCCAAACATCATGGTCATTACTGTTACTTCTGCAGTTCACAATACAGAGTTTGTTTTCCGTTCTATTAATACTCAAAGATGGATAAGTTATATTTGCCAACAACAGCACTCAGCCCACAGGGGCAGAAAGAAAATCTGCTCACATTGTTCTCATTTGCTTGCAGAATAAAAGATTACAATAATGTTCCATTTGGGTTAATCAATATTGTGTGAATATTAGAAATAATGTGCTTTTGTGTTGTAAACAGTCAGCATGCATATATAGTGTTGTGACAAGACCACCACAGGAAGTGAGATGTCAGTCTTGCTTTCCGTGGACAAATACATTCAAGATTTAAAGGGCAAGTTTATAATGATTCAGGCATATCTGCTCAAACTGGAAATAAATGAGTGTTTTGCGTTAAGTTGAGCATATACAAAGCATGTGTGTTAGGAAATTGATCTGGGTTTGTTTTTTTCGGAGAAAAATGACAAATTAGCAAGGTAAATTTGATCCGTGCAAATAGTAACTTTGGGCACCTTGGAGTTGTCGATCGTGATAACTTGGCACCGCAAGAATATTTTCGATTGTTGTCCTTAACAACCACAAATGGAGTCAGATTCTAGCGACGAATGTCCAGCCATAGCGAGTGCATTTGAGCCCACATCA
>JAUTBX010127981.1:0-10158 GCA_032361465.1 Lepetodrilus tevnianus | reverse complement strand
ACATTACAAGTTAATAATGTATTAATAATCTTTCTTTTTTTTAATGTAATAGAAACGTTAATTTCTTACCAGTTTAGGAAATAATATTATTAAAATGCCATTATATATTCAAAATATATATTCAGTATATATGCCTGTACCATGTGTACCTGATGTGTATGTGTAGTTAATAAATATAAAATGGTTAACAGCCAATGCAACAGTTGTAAATCAAATTAAATCAAATTAATATAGTTTGATGGATGACTAAACCATTATAATTTAAATTGAGTTTAATTTAACATATTTTTAAAGATGATGTCACCATGCATAATATTAAAGTATATCTAGATCTATAGTTCTAACATTAAGAGCTGGGTAACCGTAATTAAATAATTAAAATAAATATCAACATTTAAAATTATGCATTTACAAATTGAACTTTATATCCTGGCAAAACAAACATCTTATCTAAATAAAAATTGGTTTTGGAGTGTTTGTATATAATATTAAATATTCACCAGACTGATGGTACATTTGCTGATGTATCAAAATGATGCTTTTGCAGAGGCGTCGATATATAAATTTGGAAGAGTCCAAAATGGGGGTGTCAGGTTATAAATGATGATGAATAGTCAAACCACTTGTGCCTATTTGATAAATTCAATATTGTATTACGGTTACACACTAGTACTGTTTGTCCGTCTTATGGCATGAGTCTTCGATTTCGTAAACGTGGTTTAATTTCAAATTAAAATTATTTACAACGCATCCTAGTTTATTTCAAGCAGGCATCCGCCATTTTGTTGGGAAAAGTTTCTCGATCCGTCGACAATTTTGCGATGCGATGAGAGAGAAAAACAGAGTGACACGAAATATAATATCGAGAAATATTACTTTGAACATTATTCCACCTAACCGTCGTGGAACTGTAATTTTAAGCATACGTTTAATGTATTTTCCTTTCGTGTAAAATACATCTAGCTTGAGCCGACTAGCCGGTCGACTTTGGAATTTAGGACACCCCCATTTGCTCGAAGCAGTCGGGAAGTAAAGTTTAAAGACAAATGCAAAAACTTCCACTATTTATCGCTAAATACATGCCGAATACCACTGAGGCAATGTTAATGTAAATGCATATGTTTGATTTAAGTTGAAAAGCAGTAATACTTTCTTTTGCAATATTTTATAATTACTCTCAGAAATGGGCTGTGTCGCTATGCATAATGGACGAGTCCCTTTCCTCCGTGAGGGAAATAATATTTCATTCGCTAAATATGCAATGAAAAAAGATCGGACAAACGGGAAAAAATAATGCCGTGGAATCTTTCAGCATTCTACTTATGAGCTACAAAAAGAAAATTGTGCTAACCTTCTTTTTCAACGCGGTATTGAGATGAAAACCTCAGTCTGTTTTCATCTAGATGGGTTCTCACGCCAAGATGGCAACTATATATTTGCGCATGCGTGAAATTTAGTATGTACCCCTCATTTTAAAAATACACGTAAACTGTTATGACTCGATATTTGGAAGGAAAAAATGAAGGAAATTGTCCGTATAATTCAACTAAATAATACCGAGCTGCTTTCATCACAATATACAGGCGAAAATAATATTAAAACTAGCATGATAAAACGATCACATGAAATAATACTTCCGTGATGACCATTCACAATATTCATTTTCTAATGATAGTAAATGCTACTACAATTTATTATTTTTTATAAAGTTAAATTTAATAAACTTTTTATCAATGTATGATTTTATAATATACTAATTATGAGAACTAGTTCAGTAGTTTAATATCGCCATTCTTACCAACACATGTAAGACGATCTGGATAATAGCTTGACCTGAAAGACTGGCCTAGTTATACAACATTACAATGATTCAACATGTTATAGGCCTACAGCCTAACGCGGAAAAACATCATGAACATAATCAGCTGATATTGCGTGATATCATTCAAATATAGAGTCTGAGTAACAATGATCTTTAGTGATAACCATCTCGTTACTCATGGTTTTTCTAATTCATTATTTGAAATGCTCAATGTATGTAGGCTTATACATTTGAGCGTGTGCGTTCTAGCACAAATTAGCGCTGGTTTAGAGTGATTTCAAATATTATAGGCTACATGTATTATCCGATAGATAAAAACACTCACAAATATCCAGAATTATATAGCTCAATACTAATCAATGGTTTCCTCTTTTAAATGCCATATAATAAATCTGTGTCAAGTGCATGTGCGGCGATATAGCCTACAGTAGCCTAATCACAATATACGGCCTCATATATAATAGCCTACACGGAAATGATATATAAATAGATACCTATTAAAAATATATTGATAGAGATAAACGGCGTACCGAAGCCGTGTGAATATTGTAATGGGGCTATACAAAAAACAACAAACAAAAATCTTTTTTATTAAAATTAAATTTAAGAAACGTGTTTACAATTCTTATACGCGCGTATTCTTATATCCATGTTGTTAAATAAAGCAATGGTATAGGTTAGGGTAAGAATAAAATAAAAGTATGTGTTTACGAAAACTGAGTTCGTTTATGATATGATTTAATTTAGATGAAAGCAATTGCGTCATAGACCTAGCCATACATATACCGGTATATATAATAGACCTATCTTATTAAACATGAGTTCCCGGGGCTAAATCCTACGTCTTACATCGCTGCCTTGAACATGAATGTAAAATCAATGAGGTTTTACTTTCATATTGACATACAATGCCATGCGAAATTTTACTTGCACCATGCATTTTGAATGATTTCGTCTCCAAATAAAGTATTGACGCAAATCATGTGTCCTCCTTTGTCCAAGGCATTTTGATTGATAATTATTACTTGTTATGGTCTCCTCTCTTCAGATCTGAAAAATATAGAGCAAGAACATTAATATTGGCAGAATTATTAGCAGTGACATTGGTTCTATGTATACTGAACATCATTGAAAACGCACCGTGGTGATCAAATGAATACCAATATTTGTAATTGCTAAATCTTCATATTTAGGCAACGAATGTTTGATGATTGATTGATTGTATATTAAAGCATAAGGAAACTCAATATTCTTCTCGATAAACTTTACCGATAATTTAATAAACGCCACTTACCGTAAATCACCACCAAAATTCAACATGACAAGTGGCACAAAAAGAACGTGCATATATATATATATGCGCATAATATTTGACAGTGTAAATAATGTCCATATTCAACTTGTTATTAGTTAATAGAGGTTATAAACGAGTAAGGTGCCTAGAAACCTTTTATACCACTTTCTTTTCTTCTCAAGATTAATATATGCACGTCTAATTTTTTGGATACTTTGTCTTTGACATAACATGCATTACAATAATAAACAAATTACACTCGCATGTATATAGTCTACAATTTGTATTTATATACATATGTCTACAAGGTTAATGTAACCTAAGGTTAATGTCATAACATATGCCATAACATATTTTCGCGCCTGTAAAATAGAACTTCAATTTTATAAATACATGTAAATGTATAGATTTTAAAGGGATATTATTCAGTGAAAATACCGTCGTACTTGGGAGCTAGGGCTGTATACGATACGTTATATTATTACTGTTGCATACATCATACTGTATGATCATATATGTGCATTTAATGATGTCCTACCGAAGTATATTTTATACATGTACGTGGAAATTATATATGCATGCTAATAAATTATGTATTATTAGTGTCGTAAGCGCAAGCCTGCCGATATTTGTAAATTCATTTTAAGGCAATATATATATAAATGTAAACTATTTTCTAAATACAGTAAACTGCGAATATCTTTGTCCATATTTGGGATCAAGGGGAGACCAATGCCTGTCAACGTTTGAAGACAAAATGATACTTTAAACAACGTCCTTTTGAAAATTACAACCATAAAAATTATTATTTATGTTATTCAACACGAACTTAACGGTTAAGAACTGCTCAAAATAAAATAAGGGAAAGAAAGATCGGTATAGATAAGAAAGAAAGATTAATAACGAATGAGATACATATTTATGTACATATTCTATCATCTTTTTTTTACATAAACGCATGTTAATTTAAGTAAAACGTTGATTTTTAATATGTAATTCTTAGGGTTGGGTATTGCGGAAATGTTCGTATTGCAATATATTGCAATATCTGAACGTGTATTGCAATACGTATTGCAATATATTGCACAATAGCATCTCCTCTCGTCTCCTGCATATATACTAATAGTGTAGTAATGTCTGTGCTATGTTCTGTCTTATTATTGTTGGATATTGTGGCCTTACTGTTTGTCACTTTGTCCGCCACTATATGCACACTGGACACCACGTGATCACGGTTCGTATTTATTTCAAAATAGAACCAAACTGTATTTATCCGAAGTTATACCTATACCCATCTTAGATGTTGTATAAACAATGACAAACAGCCGATTTAATAATATGATTGCTACCTATATAATTTGTCGGGAAGTTCCGAACATGTTTACGGAAATTACAGAGTGTATCGTTAAAACCGGTACAACAGAAGTGAACCGCAATACATCGTATTGGCAAATTAGTACCGCGGTATACCGGTAAACCGGTAATATCGCACACCCCTAGTAATTCTATAGCCTATGCGTCACATTAAGTTAAATTTTACATGTTTTAAGCGTAAAATGTATACATTAGATTTACACGATTGTTGTTAGAAGACCTAGCCTAAATGATAATTTTCCATAATATTGTTGTAGTGAAATAAACACAGCGTAAAAAGCAAACTGGGTATAAGAGTACTATAGAGCATGTAGAGGGACATTAGAGATGTATTGTCTCGCTCATTGCTTTATTCTCTCTAAATCTAATTAAAATAAAATAGTGTTTCGTCCCTTAAACATTTGGACATTATTTGGTAAAACATAGTAGCGAGTGTCCTAATATCTGAGCGTCAGTTTATATCTGATTTGAATGAGATTGATTCCCTCATAGCTGCTCAGGCGGGAGAGACATTTAGATCACGTGAACCAATCCTATCTCAGCATTCAGACATTTAGGTATGTATGAAGATAAAAACAACAAACATATTTAAAGATAACAATAAAATGAAAATAAAACACGAAAAAGATAATTAACTAAACTTTCAAGTTTTATTAATTCAATTTGTATGTCTGTCTTCTGAAGCTTGTGAAACACGTGATATTTAAGATTATGCATCACAACACAATATACTGTATATTTATATATATTTAATGTATAAATAATTTTACTTGTCCTCTTACGGAATTAATTGTATATCGTGTCATAACATATAACATTATAGAATCTTGAAAGCCGCACTGATAAACGAATGAAAGAATCCCGAAAGCCGCTCAATAAACACCAATTAAATAAGAATCTAAGGTAACTACAGTAATAATAATGTATTTAAATCATGACGCAGCTATCATTCAACATTTGTTTGGAAAAGACACGTCAATATATTAGATTGCGGTACGCGCCTTATTGAGGAACATTGAACCGTTACGTTCAGTTCATATACATTTTGTAATGCATAGTTATTATTGCATTTCAAGCATACAGAAACTATATTAATATCAATATAGATTCTTTGCAAACAATTTAACATTGTACCAAACATATTCAAATACTTAGGCTATAAATATACGTAATTT
Organism: Lepetodrilus tevnianus; assembly: GCA_032361465.1. Taxonomy (NCBI): domain Eukaryota; kingdom Metazoa; phylum Mollusca; class Gastropoda; order Lepetellida; family Lepetodrilidae; genus Lepetodrilus; species Lepetodrilus tevnianus. The sequence goes on along the minus strand of JAUTBX010127981.1, from coordinate 4,493 downwards.
CGCTAGATTATGGTTAGATTTAAAAAAAAGTGAATTTCGTATAGATCAGTCTTAAAATAATTAACGATTTATTGAGAGTGTTACTTTTTAATGTTGATTTCTGCTTTATATTAGACTGACCATTTTAAAGTTATTGTTCGTTTTGTTTTAAGAGAAAAAACAAAATATTTTGAGTTTTTCCTACGATTCCTACGATATATAAAGTCAATTTAAAGTTTATCAGTTTCCTATATAAATTGCAGCAATTACTATGGAGGTACGTTTACATATTTAATGGATCATGGATCACAAAAAGAACATTTTCTGAAAAATTAATGTTGTACACACACACACTGTGACACACACACACGAAAAGCGGCACTTTGCTGTAGGCCTACTCAAGCGTCTGTACTCAAACCTCATTGTAAGTGGTCAGCATAGCTATAAACGTATTAGATGTTAGTTTGTGTTGCTGCACTATTTATTTTGCAAAAAGCACTAGATCAAAGTGCGCGCATGACGTAAGATGTTAGATCTCTAGAAACCATAGCTGCAGTTATAGAAACCATAAATGATTGAATGTATTAGGAAAGTAGTATCGATTGAAACAGGAAGTGCAGGTGCTCGACTTCCGTTGTCTGCTGTCATGGAAGAAATGTGAACGTGTTTTGTCTAGAAAAGAATGCCTGGTTTCTCGGAATTACAAGAGAGGCCATACATGCCCATGTTCAAAATCGCAAGTTCTGATACCTAGGAACGTTTGGTAAATATCGTAACTTGAGTAACGATTAGCGAACACGTTCAATTTCATAATGATTGTGATGGTACGATTTACATTTTCTGACACCTGACCAGTCGGATCCGGAGACAGTCACCATTTCTGACACCTCTCATGTCACACACGGATGCAGTCTTATTTCCACTATATCCGCAAATATATATTCCATTATGATCACATTAGTCCGACATTTCTTCAAATAAACCCAGAACTAAACTAGATACCAACAGTTGTGTCAACAATGCACGCCCAACCGATTACTCACACTCATGATCTGTGACACTGAGTAATTCTTCACATTTATGATTAGGATTATAGTAAAAAATAGGTGCAAGATTCATGTAGCAATGTGAAATATCAAGATCACTCGAATCAAGTCAATCAACGCATACAAATTTACGATATTCTGAATATTTCAAATGATTTAATTGAAATATAAGAACAGGACTTAGAAATTAGGTGTTTAATTTTGTTTTATAACACTTTCAAAGACTAAAACATAGACTGTAAGTTAAAGTATGTACCATATACGCAAGATAGCCTATGATTAATTTATTATCCAGTGATAAACTGGTCAAACATCTATTAAATGTGCGCTACTGCGGCTACACATAAATTAGCTAAAGCCAAGATAGCTGATGATATCCCATTGTTTAATGAGATTTCAGATATTTATTAATGTTGTTATTATCATCATTATTAATGTAATAATGTGTACAATGTGCCAAATCTACTCTGTACTGGAGAGTGTATACTCATTTATTTAACCCTTCATCGCAAATGGGTGAAAGATTCCCGCAGCGATATTAAACTCCATATTCACTCACTCACTCATTTAATGAATAACTAATAGCTACATGTACAATGTGAATTCACTTTCCCTCTCAACACTATAAGAACTATTTTATTATTAGTAGTATTATTATTGGGGCAGGTGAAAGTGCAATGATAAAACATTTGAACTTCAGATACAAAGGTCCCAGGAGCCCGGCATCAATGTTCGCGAAAATGATCTTTCTGGTGCGATCATGATAAGGATGCTCTGTACCGTGGCATTACAGTTATCATCCTTGGCCTGTTAGTGTTAATGCCAGCTGGTGCTCACAGGTTTCCTATATATACATGATATATGTTTACTGCAACATCTGTCATTCAGTAATATGGATGTTGCTGGGTTCCTCCTGTCCTAAATCGATATAAGTGAAATAATCTTGAAAGTGGCCCTAAACCTTAGTTTTTAAATGATTTTTTTTTTAATCTACACCTCAGTTTAAAACAAATATACAACAAAATGTATTACTATTATTATTTTTAGTATTATTAATATTATTATTATACAGGGTGGGCCATAAAAAAAACTATGCATTTTTGATAAGCCATATTTTCCACATATGTTGGAATTTTCTCAAGATTTTTTTGCCAGAGGTGGGATACCACTATAAGTTTTAGCTGGCAGAGGCATTTGCAAAATGTCCATTTTTTTCCTCCAATTCCCTAGTAATGGATACCGGTAACATGTTCGATCCAAGCCCCACGCTGCTGAATCACGGCTGCCACCCTAACATTGAAATTGTCAATAACTCTCTCCAACATGTCTCTTGGAATTCTCCTGATTTCTCGCTTGATATTTTCCGTCAGTGTCTCAATTGTTTGGATCGAACATGTTATCCATTACTAGGGAAGTGGAGGAAAAAATTGGACATTTTGCAAATGCCTATGCCAGCTAAAACTTATAGTGGTATCCCACCTCTGGCAAAAAAATCTTGAGAAAATTCCAACATCTGTGGAAAATATGGCTTATTTTATGGCAGAGTTTTTTATGGCCCACCCTGTACATGTAATAATAATAATTATTATTATTATTATCATCGTGGTCATCATCACCATCTGATTGTCATTTACAGCCCCGGGCTACAGTGTTGTCATGTCAATGACATCACTCGGCGGCCCCCAGTCTGGTCATGTTGAAGTCCACGACGTCAACACTTCGATGGGCCCCGTGTCGCATGCCAACAAGCATGACATCGAGCACTTCCACTGCTCAGCCGGGGACCTCATGGGGCCAGTAGGCCTTCTCGTTCAAGGAATTCTGGCTCTGCTGGCGTTCACTTGTCTCATAGGTAGGTCACATGTCTCATAGGTGGGTCACCTGTCTTATTGGTGGGTCACATGTCTCATAGGTGGGTCACATGTCTCATAGGTGGGTCACATCTCTCATAGGTGGGTCACATGTCTCATAGGTGGGTCACATGTCTCATAGGTGGGTCACCTGTCTCATAGGTGGGTCACATATCTCATAGGTGGGTCACCTGTCTCATAGGTGGGTCACCTGTCTCATAGGTGGGTCACCTGTCTCATAGGTGGGTCACATATCTCAGATAGGTCACATGTCTCATAGGTGGGTCACATGTCTCATAGGTGGGTCACCTGTCTCATAGGTGGGTCACATATCGCAGATAGGTCACATGTCTCATAGGTAGGTCACATGTCTCATAGGTGAGTCACATGTCTCAGGTAAGTCACATCGTCGCAAATGGGTGAAAGATTCCCGCAGCGACATTAAACTCCATATTCACTCACTCACTCAGGTAAGTCACGTGTCTCGTAGGTGGGTCACATGTCTCAGGTAAGTCACATTACAGGGATAGAAATTAACACTAGCCCGCTAGCCGAAGCATTTCTCCTAATGCTAAAGGTATCCTAAGGGCTGGTAGAAATTCAAGTTTTTTGTAAACATTTGTTATTTGTATCACTATTCGGGCTAGTAAGTTTTGAAGTTAAGTTTCCATCCCTGCATTAGTATAGTCACATGTCTCATAGGTAGGTCACATGTCTCATAGGTGGGTCACCTCTCTTCCTGGTTAGTCGTGAACGATTCCCACTGTGAAGTAAAACAATAATTGACTCGCCTGTTTAAGTTACTGTAATTATTGTAATGATTCCAACAGGATTTTAAAAATATTTATTTTATTTTACAGGCATGGCACTTTTCCGTGATTATTTTGTTTAATGGTCAGTGTTTATTTGCCCTGAATGTGGCCCAAGTTTGTTTTCAGCTGATATCCTAATTTCCTGTTGCCATGTATGTCCTTGGGTGTTCTTGATCATCTCTGCTCATAATAATCGGACGAAAAATGAATTCATTAAATCCTTTGATCATTAATGTTTCTATAATTGGCTCTACATGCATTATCACTGTTGAAATAATTATATTCTTTCTTTTGGTCGATATAATTATTATAATATTAATAAACATTAAATTATTTCCAGTCAAGAGATATTTGTCGATATAATTATTATAATATTAATAAACATTAAATTATTTCCAGTCAAGAGATATTGTGAACCAAAACATGCTCGGCGTCCATGGAAAATATGGTAAGTTCTGTTAGCATAAAATCCATGATTTATCATTATTTATTCCATAACCGTATGTAATTTATTATAAAACATATCCAATGTTTAAATTTTCTAGGAAAAAACAAGTTTGAATCAAATTACTAGTACACGTATGTAACAATAAATAAATATCCAGTGAATCCGGCAATCTGATTGGTTCACGTGACCCCAAAACATTGCATTCATATTGCATGAACAACATTTTCTTAGGTGGCATTGTGACGTCACGTTATATCGTTGGTAAAATACCAATGCGCCGTTTCTAAAACGTAGACTAAAATCATTGATGCATTACGTCAGACTAGTAAATCAAATAATTCTCCACCAATTTGTTGAG
>JAUTBX010127948.1:0-5000 GCA_032361465.1 Lepetodrilus tevnianus | reverse complement strand
TATTGTGGAAAAGAGATAATTCACCTATAAGAATGGACCAGTGAGTTGCTGCCTTGGGAGGGAGATGGGAACATTGCATGATTCACAGTCTGGGTTTGATTCTCTGTGACGGATGAAGACATGACAGTTGGAAGTTCTGTCGGTGCTAGTGGATGATGTTGATAACCGTCAGTGCTAAAACCGTGACCACGATATGTACAGTCCTAAAATCAAACACTCTCGACTGTCCGCTCTCTTTCACTTCATCTTCAGTTGATGTTCCTGGAAGACAAATGGAGTACAAATTGCCATGTATCTGAGAAAAAGCCCTGTCGTGGTACAAATATGGTACCGCTGAGAGTTACATTACTATTATCCACATCCTGAACATTAACTTTTATAGCTATGAAATTACGTTTTTTTAAACCTGTGTATGCCAAATATTTATGAACTAAATTCTCTTTTAAATTAACCAAATTTGAAAGATAAATTTATGGTGGAAATGCATATAATAATTTTATTAAATTAAACATAGACAAAACTTACCACGTTTAACATTCCAAGATCCAGCTGCTCACATAAAAATAAAGAATTATAAAATTAATTAATACAGTTTTATGTCATGCTATAACATAAGTGTTTCATGCTAAAAGTACCATTTTATACTCACATATTATACATACATGTACATATTTGTATAATAATGCTGTTTATGTTCAGTAAACAGTCTTATTCGGAGAAGTCGAATATAGCATAGATTTTATGAATGCTTCCAAATAATTTCCTACATATCTATGAGTGGATATTTCATATAAATAGATGTAATGATAACATAAAATATTTATCATCATGTCAATTATGTATTTAATAATACAACAATTTTCAAACCTTGAAATTGGCAGATCTGTAATATTACGGTATCTCGAGGGAAACAAGTTTAAACAAATATTTACGTTATGTACACTTTCATAATGAAGAGCTTTCAAATTGAACCTCATTGAAATGTACTTCATCAAAGTTTAATCAACAGCACTAACATATATGTGTGCTTGGTTATTTTAGATTCAATGAGATACAAGATAGAACTAACCTGGTCTTGGAGGAAACGACAATATTGATTAATTTTCACAACATTTCTAAAATGTGAGGAAAACATTTTGACAGCGAGTGTAACAGACTTCCTGTGTGAAGATTCCGCAATGAACCCAAGGTCAACAGATCTATTTTTATGGCAGTTGTATTTAGATGGGCGATTACAAGAAATCTGTCAAAGCCATAGTACCGGTACCGGAAGATCAGAATTGTTCTTTTTAGATTTTCTTTTTTATTTATTTCCTTCTTTTTCTCCAGTTTTTTCCCGCTCTAAAGCATCACCCATAAATGAGTGTTAGATTGTGTAGGATAAAACATGAACAAAATGGATGAGTAATTAGATGCACTATTCCTTAATTGTGTTCCCAAATCGCCATTGCAGGTTGCTAATAGGTTTGCAAAGCAGTCCGCAGCGGATCTTACATGCCATTAGACTTTATGGCATTTCTTTACCCGTAACATTTCAAATAATCTCAGAAAGTTTCAGAAAGAATCTTTGTATGTGGACATTTACGTCTACTGCGTAAATGTAAAGGTGAAGCCGATAATCAAAAAAGTGTTTCTATTCCAGACATGATATGCTATTTAAGAACACGGCTATCTTCCAGAATGATTAAAATAGAACTGGTTTCTTCTATTACAGGTTCTTTTACCCAAGAGATATTTCCAGAAAGGAGATAAAGTTAACCATTACAGAACTGGAAGAACAAGCAAGAAATAAAGTTAGTTTCAAACAACATTATTTATATCCCCATTTGAATTGTGATGCTTTCAATTAAATGGCTGTATAGGTCTGTGGACTATTATTAAAGCTTAGTATGGCTGTTACTACAAACAAGAGAACATTAGAGCTGGGGTCTACTGCACGAAGCATTGTAACTCTAAGGTAACTAATCATGCTAATGGTAGCTGTTGTTGCCTTGGAGTTGTGCAGGAAACTCCTACCAATTTGAGCTCATATTGTTGCCAAAATCAAAATACACAATATCAAAATATCAAAATACGCATATCTATATATAGCAATGAGGTAAACTGTTTTTTTATTCCAAATTTTGACATTTAAATACATATAATTTAGGAAAATGTTACTCTCTTCTTAATTCACTGTTTCATAGATTTCTTTTATTGTTCCTCCTGGATGTAATAGATACCATTATAACAACTTATTTACAATGTTGTGGCTAACCTATGGGACTGGCTCAATGTGGAAAGTCCAAGTTTAGCTGATTGTGATTTACCACTGAGAACATGGGACACAGATTTAAGACATTCGTCTAACCTACGGGACTGGCTCACTGGAGCAATGTGGAAGTAGTCCGAGGTTAGCCAGATTGTGACTTACCATTGAGAACATGGGACTCAGATTTAAGAGATTTGGCTAACCTACGGGACTGGCTCACTGGAGCAATGTGGAAGTAGTCCGAGGTTAGCCAGATTGTGACTTACCATGGGACTCAGATTTAAGACATTCGGCTAACCTACGGGACTGGCTCACTGGAGCAATGTGGAAGCAGTCCAAGGTTATCCAGATTGTGACTTACCATGGAACTCAGATTTAAGACATTAGGCTAACCTACGGGACTGGCTCACTGGAGCAATGTGGAAGTAGTCCGAGGTTAGCCAGATTGTGACTTACCATTAAGAACATGGACCTTCGGGACTGGCTCACTGGAGCAATGTGGAAGCAGTCTGAGGTTATCCAGATTGTGACTTACCATTAAGAACATGGACCTTCAGGCTTGTGATGTCCAGATTGCTACTCCGACACACATACGTCCCTGCATCCTGCATATTGCTATGTTTGAGCTCCAGAACACTCACTAAAGTCCTTGTAGGAAGAGATTGGAACCGAGTTATTGTAATTTTTTGGTGTGCATCCGGCGAAATTTTTACACCGTCTTTAAACCACGTTAAATCTTCTGGTGGATTTTTAGGTCCCGTGGCATTACACACGATATGTATTGGGTCCCCCTTCTCAACAAATTTTGTTCCTGACACAAATATGGCTGAAATTTAGAAACGAAAAACGTATTAAAATTTATTATGAATATGAAATTATTTTATTTACATATGGACATATTTTAAGTAGAATAGTTTTCTTCCAGACAATATATGTTTTTTAGTTTGGAGAAAATGATTGATCTCATAGAAAGTTTCTCAAAGTTTGACAGTTGCACATTATTAAACACAATGATGAGTACATTGTGGTTGGGGAAGCCAGGGCTGATGCTGATACATTAAAGGTGATAAATATACATTCAGACATTGAACAAATGTCTTGCCCATGTGGTTCTTGTCTCCACCTCAGATAATATTGTGGTTACATTGGCAGAATTCAAACTGTAACCTTTCAATCCATTTGTCTAGCACTAATCACTGCGATTTCACCCACTTGCTATTTAATATACGGTATTAGAAGATTGTGGTAACATTGACATAATTAAAACTGTAACCGTTCAATCCATTTGTCTAGTACTAATCACTGTGCCATTTCACCCACTTTCTATATTAGTGTCTGTAACCAGACTATTATGTTTACTTAAATGCTAAATTACCAAGCTTCTGACATTTTATTTGTGGAAAATGAACACCTACACATCCCTTTGGCTTACCTGGATCAATTGACAGAGGTTTTTCTGAAAGACAAGAAAGGTATCATGGATTAATGGAACAAAATAAGATACTACCATTATATCATATGAGCATATACAGTCATAATAGTTGGTCATAGGATATAACAATGAAAATGACATAATAGACTTTTCATTTGAATAGTGTGCAAATGAATCTTTCTAAGTGATTATTTGTTTGGTTAGAGTGGAACTATTAGCTAATACTCAGTATCTGTGTCTAACTAAACCGTGGCATTTTCCCCTTAATGGTAAGAAACTGAAGTGATTATAACCAGTAGCAGTATTATTTCCTTTATTTAATATCAAGTGAAAACCAATTCTGACATTTGCATGTTATAAAAACAACAAGATTGATTTCTCTTGAGAATTGCTGTCCAAACTCATTACAGAGAATATTGGCAAAGACATTTCTTTGATTTTCTAAAATTCCCATTAAAATGGTTGTTGTATAGGTGACTGCATGAAATGTTGAGAGCTAAGACTTATAGAGTTCTTAGAATGATATATTGTTTAGTTATTCCATATGCTGAATATGTTAGTTATTTTGATTTGTTACATGCATTTCTCATGATCAGGTTTACTTTCCAGTTGATTTCAGATAATTGTCTTGTCAACCGATTGAATAAATGTAGACTTGGATCAAATGTCATTGCAATAAATTAATACTTGAATACATCTGAGATCTCGGTTAAGCTTTCCTGACTGTGTTTAGACAGACGAAATATATATGGTCTGAGAAGCAACTGACAGCCTATTGATGTCTGATGTCCAAGTTTAATTTGACACAGATATGTCGACATCGACTGGTCAGCTACTGGTATTACAATATATATTAAAAGAGACATTTCCAGACTTTTTTTAATGATTTCTTTTCAAGACATTTAAATAGAAATTTAACCCATGGCATTTTTGTAAATGAAACTTTCCTTTTACCATTGTTACTGCATACAAAACTTAATATGATTCTGAATAAATACTCTTGTACAATCAGCAGTGAGCTCTGTCAATGCCAACTAAAATTACATTGTTGTTCTCATGTGCTATAGAACACATACATGTACATGTGATACTTTAACGGAACATTAATGTCGTGCAGAATGTATATCAGAGCCAAGAGCTATGTGCATATATATGGTAATTTATCACCCAATCTAGGCTTTGAGAGTAGATATATGCTGTAGATAAAATTTATATCTCCCGGAGATATCACAATCAAAAAGATATCTCCGGGAGATATATTTGCTTCAAATGTATTGTTATCATGTGATCATATTCGGTCATGTGACTATCATGTGA